>SRPQ01000156.1:0-39430 GCA_018360075.1 Claviceps cyperi
CGATCTCGTTTATCGAATGTGATGCCATAGTTTGGGTAGGACAAGTTAACGGTATGAACTGATGGGTTCTGGCTAGCAAACGGCCAAGAGCCTCCAGGAAGTATAGTAAGGAAGTTTTCAGTAGAACGGATTGGCCCGTGATGTGACGGCCGAAAATTAGAAAAGCAGCTTAACTTTCGTTAAGAGCCTCAAGCTGATTCTGTAGTCCTTTGAAGTCTAGACCTTGCGGTAGCTCCGCCTTTCTTCTTTTAGCACAACCAAGCGATTTGACTCTCAAGGTGACTCGACTGTTCCTTTGCTTATCTGTGGTTGTAGTCAACCACTGATCGGTCTTGGGATAAACAGGGTAAGCAAATAAAGATCAATGCATGCATTCGTAACCAAAGTAATTTCTCGTCGTGTCTGTTCTTGACTAGGAAAGGGGAAGCCCTTTATCCTACAATATTGCGACGGCTGCAGCCAATGAGCGTGCGTGAGTACATCACGTGGTGCATCCGATCATGTGACATTGATGCCTTGGTCAGCGATTCTGACATTGTCTTTGAGGAAAAACAGAGAAAAAAGAAAGAAGCATGGCCAGGCGGTCCAATTTCAATGAAACCTCACACCCCGGACACACTCACAAAGCATGCATCAAGTTTCTCCCTCCTCTCGTTCCTTATCTAGCATGCCGCATGCATGCTGCGTCCCCGCCAACTCCCGAATCCCGGCACCTCCTAGCAGAAACATGGAATGTATAGTCATGTAAGTACGAATAGGTATGTATAACTTGTTTGAGCAACGGGGTCGAACAAGTCCCCCGAAGTCGCAAGCTGACGGGCTGATGCAAGGGGATATATATGTACCAACGCTTAGGGACTATACGGAGTACGCGAAACATGTTATGATTCCATCATCGCAAGTACTTGTACTTCCGTGGTGGTGTGTGTCCTTCATCTGGTTCAGGTGAAGACACTTCAGCGTCTGATAATATGCACACATCTTGTTATACGTCTCAGGATCGAATCACGTTGCACGTGGCTGCTTGAAAGCTCTCGTTGGCTCTGATGTCGCTTTGAATAGAGCTTGACACGAAGTAATTGGCCGGGCGATGCGGACAAGTTGGGTGCAGTGTTCATGTACCGAACCTCGTAGAAAGGAGACTTTTCTTTGTCGTTACTTCCCTCAAGCTACATACTCTGGGATTTGTCTTCTCGTGTTATTGACGCTCTCGGGTAGTCACGCTTTTGTATTGCTGCATTCACGTCTCGGGGGCTTGTTCTGGGACCATGCCTCCATGGCCTCTTGAAATAAAATAGACAAGACGCCTCGCAAAGTTCCGCCAAGTTCAAATTCACGCCGGAGCAATGCATCTCGTCCAAACAAGTCGCCGCCACGAACACTACTTTTGTAGTGGCAGAAGAATCATGGATAAAAGCACTCCAAGCAGAAACACCGAAGCATCAGACAGATAGCTAGCCTGATGCATACACCCATAGCCACAACACTAGAGAGCAGAATCCAGATTATGGTACTCCCACCAAGAGCTTGCTCTCATTCTTCCGCGCATGCTCCAGTTCCGTATCAACATTCCAAGGATCCCAGAAATCACCCATTTCCCGAACCATATCCTCCATCATATCCAAGGGCTCTTCCGAGTCCCGATCGCGTGTCGAACGTCCTGCGTCATCATCAGCATCAAGAGTCCCCTGTGGGACATCAGTCTTGTCGTCACCATAAAATGCTGCGCCTGCTTCTGAGAGAGTTCCGGCCACGGTAGCTGGTTCTGTGCTGATGATTGGCCTATCAGCAAGGAGGCAAGGTTCTCCGTTCTCTTGACGACTTGCAATCGCTTCAAAGTGTTTCGAAAATTTCTCATCACAGTGCTTTGCAAGGTCAGCCATCGGGGCTTCTGGTGGCGGAGAGCGCTGTCGCTTGGGCACTTCAGTGCTGGCCATCGTTTCAGTCTCGTGATCTCTAAAAGGAGAAGAATCAAGGTCGGTAAGCGGCGCCGCCCAGGACACTCGATGTTTTGCACCGCGTCGGCTGCTACTCTTGCATTTCAAAACCGAAGCAAGCGAGCCCTGGCAGCCTCGAGCCGTGACTTTGGATGTCGAACATGACGAGAGCTCGCTTCGCGATCGACCTGGTGAAGGGGACATGAAAGATGCAAATGGTTTGAAGCAGAATTGAGGCTCGGGCGTCGTGAAACGAGGTCGTGCGGCCCGGGTATTGGCGGATTGTTCGGATGTGATACTTTCATCACTATAGGGTTTGGCGGGTTGACAGGTCCTTGGTTCCGTATGCGATACCCACGGACTTTGGGAGGCCATAACGTTATTCTCTTGTAAAACTCGGTGTGACGGAGTGAACTTCAGCGTAGATACATGCTGTTCAGACGCAAAAAGCTCGTCTGACTTGGTCCATGGACTTTGCTGTGATGCAGAGACGAGACTGCTGGAGTCGACGTCCTGTGTATTCCCACCCAAAGAGACACTAGCCTGACTGTGGACCGTTTTGAGCGCACTCTGCTCACCGTGTAAATTGCAATAGTCGCTGGTGTAAGCTTGGCTTGTCGACTTTTCACTTTTGTCATCGTCTCCATCAACGCACGAGCTTGCGGAGTTCGAGTTCGCAATTTCTTCGATGACGGGTTGATCGACGGTTTTGGACCCGGGGCTCGTAGCTGGTGCAGTTGGGAAACTGTCCTGCTGAGAACATGGTGCCTGAGAGGCCCATGGTGAAGAGCCTGATGACGCCAATTGAGAGAGCCTTTTCCACGGACTAGGAGGCACAAACCGGCTCAGAATGTATCGGAAGCTAGACTTGGAGACCTCCTGCGAGCCAGAACCTGACGGGGACGGCGACGATCCGGCTGTACCGTTTTCTCCCGAACTGTAAACGTACCTGTCGCTGTTGTCGATCTTTTCTAGGTCCGTCGCAAAATTCTTCGAGGTCCCGAGGGATCCGTCTCGTCCTGGCTCCCTTGTTGAGTTATCATTTGACTCTTGCTCTGTCCCAGCTGAGGCACCGCGAGTACATTCCGGCATTGGCAGTTTGGAAGTCTTTGGAGACCCGCCTTTTGCCTCACGACCCGTGCTGTCATCGTCGATGCTTGGATCCTGGTGGGAGTCTTCTTCGTCTAAGACTTGACGATTCCTTTTCACATGGCGCAAGCGAGAGGGCGTCGATTGAGCGCTCGCTGAAGAGAGAACGTCGCCAAAAGGTATCTGGCTATCATTGCAAGACTCCATTCCAGAGGCGTTCTGTAGGGACATAGGAGACGAGAGAGTAGCCGCGGCAGCTTTCTTAAGGCTGAGCTCATCATCGGACTCTTCAGCTGTCTTTGTCGAGGAACACCTTGAGATGGGGTTTGAGAGTTGTCTTCTCGTCGAAGGCGAGGTATACAATTTTGCGAGGTCGAAGCTGGCTGACGGCACACCCGACATGGCCTCATCGACATCGTCGTCTTGAGATGAACGTTTTCCTCGCCTTATTTTTACCCCGTACTTGTGTCTCTTGAGCGGCGCATTATTCAACCACTCTGCCCCGCTCGCTCGTCGTTTCCTCACTGAAGGAGACAGATTTGATTTGTCGCCGTCCCAAAAGCTGTCGTGATCGCTCGGTGCATTATCGAGTTTTTTCTGCCATCTTTTAACTGTTGCAAGCTTTTCTGTTCTTAAAAATGAATAGTCTTGAGACTGCGGAGCCTGCTTAAGGCTTTCTGGACTCGGGAGATGACATTCGCCAGCGGAGGGGAGAAATGTTGACTGTTGGGTGCGGTGAACCTTGGTAGAGCTTCGTTGAGAAGCCCGTTGCTCGGACCGAGTTCGATCTTTGATTCTTCTCACAATAGCCTTATTGCGTTTGGAGGTCCATGGATTCGTCCAACCGGTGGCACTATCAAATGGACCTTCCAGAGAAGCCGATATAAGGGTGGAAACCTGTCCATTGAGGAACCGTTGCCCGGCCGCTTCATATCGGAGACGCCTCTCAGAGGGACATTGGTATCCCTCATCTTCCGAGCCTTCGTAAAATATGTCTTGGCGTTCGCAATATGATTCGGAATAGATGAAATCGTCGTCGCCACTCCAGTCTTCATTCATTTTGGCCGTCATGGCGCTCGCTGCATTCGCCGCTGTCTTATTGTGATCAATAGAAACCAAGCTTTCAGTCAACGCATTGGCAACGAATTATAATCCGAGTGTTTAATTTGGTGAGAGAGACATCAAAGGAGAGTAATCGATCGGCTTTCTAAGAATGCGAAAGACTGGTCGTGGAACGTTTGAGCTGTATTTGGGTGTGATACTTCGTGAGTTACTAAATTCACATTCGTGGCAAAGCTACCTGTATCATCTAACCAACCAATTTGCTTAACACGGAACGCGTCTCGCGACATCACGTGATGTCGCGTAGATTGTCAGGACTAGGTCGGCGAGCATCTTTGCCTAATCAACAAGTAGCTCCAACACCTTCCATTTGCGCTAAAGCTGTCACATACAATAGGTAAATCCAGTCCCTTCGTTTTCAATTCAGCTCTTGCAAGTTTTTGCTTGTATCAGGAGGCGACCTTCATCATTCCTCTATCGAGCTCTACATGGAGAAGCCACGTGACTTTGTCCTCATATGCTTGTTGGCACAGCAACGTTCTCGAGCCAATCACAGGCATTTCTTTGTTTACCTGGCCTAGCACCATCGGCATCAATCACGCGCTTCGTGCAAAGCGATCTTGCGCACCACGATGATACATACCACCCTTGTTTTGCTTCAGGCTGAAATATTCATAACCTATCCTCATGCATACATGATACTGTTGCAAATCAGGTGTTCGGAACCTTCCTTGCTATTCCATCGGCCTGCACTCATTCGGAACGGCGCCCCAAAGCTGAACAACATCTCCGTCTCAAAACTCGATACAACGCTCCAGATCGACGATCGCCAGCCCCGCTTGAGCTGATTGCATTTGTAGCACAGTCATTTCATATTCCCTTAAAAGCCCTCCACGCGCCACCATGGCGTCGGCTTGGCTGGATTCTCTCTCTGAGGACTGGGTGCCACAGCCTGGATCTGACGCTTCAAATGGGCAGCTACCGCCACTACCGCCAGATGAAGTAGGCACTCCAAAAACAAGGCAATTTCCTAGCCGCATTCCGCGCAAATCAGAGACTCGATCACCAGCTCTTCCACCGAGTAGTAATAGTTCCAACGTGCTAAGTCAGCGAAGCGCGAATGACATCAACATAGCAATGCGAAAACTACCTTCAAAGCTGTCACAGGAGATCAAACCCGACAGGTCGCGCTCCGGCTCAATTATAACGAATGGCTCCGTCGTCCACCATAGCCTCCGTAGCCAAGAATCACATAGAAAAGACGATCAGACACCAGAATGGAAGAGGCGCTTAATTCGCGGTGATGTTGGCTATGGTGAGCAGCGAGATTTGTTCTCCTCTGCTGCGGTTGGTCTTCAGGAGATGTTCAAGCCTCCGCCTGGAAGCGATGAGGGTGTCCCGAGCGACTCTGAAATTTTGCACCACGCCGACATATCTCTTCCGTCGAGCCCTCCGATCTATTCTCTGCCAATCACGGACGCGGATTTCAAAGAGTGCGAAGGCTTTGATGACGGGGATGGATATTCTATCGATGTGACGCCCAGTCCGAGTCCTAGACCATTGCAGAAAGAGATGAAATATAAGCCATACGAAAGCTCACCGATTCCCCATGGCCGCAATACCAATTATCCGGTACGAGACTGCAGCGAAATGGACGAGCATCAAGGGGAAATACACCGAGATGAAAGCTGTCTGACGGCGCCACCTGAAACTGAAAACATGCCGCGGAAATCCAGCGGTCACAGCGACACGCGAAACGAAGATTTCAGCCCCATCATGATTGGAAAGCAAAGTGGTGAGAACGGAAACGTTGACTTTGCGCCGATGGAAGTGCCTGGAGATGAGCTGTGGGAAAAACTGGAGCGCTTGCGTGTCAATCAGATGCTACTCGATTCACAGGCAGACCTACTACATCAGAACGTTGACAGCAGCCCCCGCAAGACACCTGAAGATGCCGAAAAGGCCGAGGAGTACGACCAAACTGAAGGTTTCGCTGATTTCCGTCGAGGCAGGAGTTCAGGCGATGGCTCCTTCCTGAACAGGGGCCTCAGTTCCGAAATGGGCGCTGACACATCAGAAATGCTCCCGGAAGAGTCACTCCAAGCTAGTACCCCGAAGCAATTCCCCTCCGTCAAGCTTTCAGGTAGCCTTCCGTGCCCGATGTTCGAGGTTTGCCGAAGTTCTTCGTTGCCCCGAGCACCATTTCCCAGCCCTGTCAAGGAACAGATTGTATTTCCAGATGATCGTCCGTCGACAAAAAGCCCCCTGAAGCTTTTTGGTCCGTATGACACATTCACCAATCAGATCCTTTTAAGGAGAATAAGCCAATTCGAAGAGGCCTCTGGAAGTCCATCGCAACGCTCCAGAATATCGAATGATGTTAGACCAACCGATTCCAGCCCCAACGAGACAGATGCATTTATCTCCCGATCCAGAAACTTGAGCAAATTTGGAGAGAATGAATTGAACGGTTACGAATTTCGCGGCAACGACATCTACGAGGATTCAGACGTGATGGGTGAGGAGAATGTTGCGCGTGAAGATGTCTCTTTGCCGCGATACCCGTTTCAAGAAATGGGAAGTCGCGAGCAATCGCCGGAAGAGTGCTCAGGTTTAGTAATCGACCGCAAGCGCAGAAAGCCTGGAGTTACGCCTCGGTGCAAGATTAGAGAAGGTCCAATATTGCCTGACTTCGCACAGAGCGACTCAGCAGTGCCGCAAAGGGAACCCGATTCGGAGAGCAAACGGCCCAGGACCTCTCCAACTAAAGACCCAACGCCGAAAAGGCGCAGAACTCTACATCGATCAGACATTGCTTTTGGTCGCGACAAGAAGTCCAAATCAGTCGATGCCGTCTTCTTGCAAATGCAACCGCCCTTTTCGGAAACGAACAAGGAAGCGTCACCCGAAAAGTTTGAAACGGCAAGCTCTGAAGTCCTCGCGAGAAGATGTATTCTGAAACCGCAAAGTCCAGGCTCCAGCCGAAGGCCTTCCTCGTCACACAATCAATCCAACAAGTCACCTCTTCGAGCACTACAAAAAGGCGAATACGTTGCCTCTAGTGACACGGCCACTGAGACCGGCCGTAAGCCGTCCATTCATACACAAGACTTCGTCAACAAGGCTGCCTTTATCATGGCAATGATCCGAAACCAAGTCAAACCGGACCTGGCGAGCTTGGGGGAGTCCGAGGAAATTGTCGGCCCAAGTGAAAGACAAGCTCAATATGCTGAGTCTGACGAAGATTCGACTTTTGAACCCTTTTCCCGACCTCCGAGCCGGGAGGGCAATCCAACACCATGGGCGCAACAGCGTCAAAGCGACCCAGAACTAATGAGCCGGTTGAAGAAATATGAAGAAATGAGCGAGATGGGGGACGCAATGACCTCTTGTTCCATGCGGTCTCTCAATCTCGCCAAGGATTCTATTTTGACCGAAGATGAAGAGCGACAGGCTGAGCAAATACATCACGAACGGTCAATCGACCTTCCCATACCCATCGTAGGCCATGTCATTAGCGATTTGCCCAATGTGCGAATCACTAGTAGTCGATGTTGTGCGGAGCAGCTAAGTCCCGGAAGGGACTATCCTTCAAATCTATCTAACTGTTCCACTAGCCGGAACTTTGCATCTGCCTCTTCCCGGAATTCGGGATCCAGGCGTATCATCATGGCTGAAAGCATATCCCACCTAATCCCGGACAGGGTGGGAAGCATGTGTCTTGATAAGGATAACAAGATTTGGGTCAAACGCAAGGGTTCCACAGAGTCATGCGTGCACAGCATTGTTCCCTCCGAGGACAGCGAAGATGACCCCTTCGCCAGCATCCCCGACCTCACTGTGGATATGACGAGGGAAATGCAAGCCCTAAGCCTAGCTGCGGCCGCCAAGGAAGCTGTATCAGACGATGCCGAAGACCTCCTCGAACGAGCAGCAAGTAGAAACTTCGTGACTCTATCGCCCGATCAGCGAACAGGCTTTCGTGCCAGCAGTTGTGTGTATCAAGGGCGTGAAACTTTGGATGATGCCTCAGGCCACCACGAAGTTAACAAACAGGTTGCGAGCGAGAATATAGATGGGAGCAGCAGCAACGCATGTTCTTCGACGCGGCCCCGGAAACCGACCATCTCGTTCTCTTCCCCCATTGCATCGGTATTTCGGGATCCGACCTCGGAAGATTTGGACGACACAGAAAGGAAGGAGCTCGTTCCTGAAAGCACGTTGGCCCAGAAGACAGACAACCGATCTCCGTTGCAGAACTGTCTGAAGAGCAAGAATGCATCGCAAAGCCTACGAGGGAGTAGCAACCAGGTGCCTATGAGGCAAACATCGCTGCGTGACCTGGAGTTTATACCTCGTCCAGTATCGCGGATTGATGAACAAGATGAGGACAGCATTGTGGAGATTAGCAACGACGACCGACAAGTTACCATCATCGGTGATCAAAGCATTGTGAGCCATAAGACACCAGATGGCCGACGCGCCAGCCTGAGCGTCATCTTCAATCACAGTCCGGGCAAAGCCGCCACTCTCTCTGTACCGGCGGATGACAGTGCACTCATTGGCCGAAATATCGGCAAGCTGTCCCTCAGCCCCCTTTCCGATTTCACGTTTAACAAATCTGACCAGTCCTTTGGGTTCGAGGTCAGCTATGTTATGGGCCGACGTCACATGGCTACTGGGAATGGCTCTAAGAAAGTCTTGTCCATGACGATACGAGAACTCGTAGACCGACTTAGCGAGGCTGAGCCAGAAGAGTCCTTCTGGGAAGACATTACGGAGCTGGATTTGCACGAAAAACGACTAAACAGTCTGCACATGCTGGATGAATTCTGCGGCAAACTAGTCACGCTCGACGCTTCAGCAAACAAGCTCAATCACCTTGAAGGAGTACCCTCAACCGTCCGTGAGCTCAAGGTCTCGTGCAATCTACTCACCGAATTATCATCGTGGGACCACTTGATGAATCTACAATACATTGACATTTCCCACAATGAGATTACCAGCTTGTCAGCATTGAAAAATCTGATTCACCTTCGGAGCCTCAAGGCTGACAACAACCAGCTGACAAGTTTGGCTGGACTTGACTCTCACGATGGACTGCTGTCAATTCGGGCGAGATGCAACAAGATTGCAGACCTAGATTTTGTAACCTCAGTGTTTGAGAGGCTTCAGGACTTGGATCTCAGCGACAACCAGATCTCCTCAGTGCGCAACCTCGATCGCCTCCCGGCGTTGACTCGTCTGAAACTTTGTAAAAATCGTCTGACGGCACTCCCAGTGGTTGAATGCATGCCATGGCTCCGACATCTAAACGTGAGCGATAACGAGCTGACCGTGCTGGACATGAGCAGCTTCCCCAATCTCCATTCGATGCACGCGGACAGGAATCTCATCCACCGAGTCTGTGGGTTTGAGAAGACGCGGCGCTTGGACAGCCTTTCTCTTCGTGCGCAGCGTGGTGCGATTCCACTGGATCTGGGCTTTCTTTCCAGTGCATACGAGGTCCGCAAGTTATTTCTTTCCGGCAACTTGCTGCGAGATCTCAACCCTCAGGTCGATTTCCTTAACCTGCAGCTTCTTGAGCTTGCCAACTGCGGGCTGCAGAGCTTACCAGACAAGATGGGCCAACTGATGCCCAACTTGCGAAGTCTCAATATCAACTTGAACGCCATCAGCACCCTGACGCCACTGCAATTCATTCCAAGGTTGAAGAGACTGCTTGTTGCTGGGAACAGACTAGCCGATGCTACGTTGGTGACACAACTGCTCATTGAGTTTCCTCATCTGACTCAGCTAGACGTTCGAGATAATCCGGTCACGCTTGGATTCTACGCTCCTCTACAGACTCTGGTGGCATCCAAGGGTTCGGAATCCACGAATTTCTTCGTCCTCCCTGATGCGGACACCGCGAGGGATGAGGCGTTCGCCAGCAGGTTGGACGAGGCTACGAGGCTAAGGAGAAGACTTCATCATGTGGTTCTTGCAGCCAGCTGCAGGCGCCTGAAAAAGCTGGACGGACTTCCTATTTGCCGGGTCGAGGTTTTTGCAGTGGATAAATTGCTCCAGGCGTTGATTGACGAGGGCCTGATTCCAAGCCTCGAGGAACCGCAGCAGCAGCAGCAGCAGCAACAGCCCACGGACGAGAAAGCGCGTCAGTTGAGTGAAGGTCCGCAGGATGAACGGCAGAAAGACGACATTGACGATGAGACGCTGGCGGATGAGCAGGCCAGAGCACAACTCGAGGACGAAACTGAAAGAGCGTGGCAGCACAAAAGCACGGCTCATAGAAGGTAGTCACTCGGTGTGTTTGATTCTGGTTTCTGAATGGACGACGGTAAAGGAACGGGACAAGTACTGGGAATGAGAAGGAACATGGAGAATATTGGTACAGCACTGGAGAACATTGAAGGACATTGGCAAACATGATTTTGTGCTTGGGACCATTGTCTTTTTGATGAGAGGGTACATGAGGGCGTTTCCTTTGATTAAGATTATTCGAGTGTATGATACTTAGGAGACCAGATTATTCTGCTTGTTCGGGGGCGTATGGTCAATTTTGAGGCGGTGGGCACGTATTGGTAAGGACGTAACGGCTGTTCTTGTTATGACAATGCGATGTGCACTTCCGGTTTTGTTTTCTTTGATCTTGGAGTTGGATAATATCAGACAGAGTTGTAGAGACAGGTGAAACTAACCATTTGCGGTAGAGGATGTAACCCCTCAAGTACCTACTGGTAATGCATCGGTGGATAACCCTGGAAGGAGGGACGCATGATGTCATCTATGAGGAAAGAGGCAAGAGCGTGCATCATGCGACATGCCGAAAGAATTGAAAAGCGGGGATAACTCCATTATGCAAGAGACGAGCATTCAGATCAAAGCCATTGTTAGACAACATGTCTTGACTCAAGCGCCTGACTTTGGAGAAGCAAGAAAAGACATGACGTATGTTCAATGTTGAGGGCAAGAAGCCCGAGTTCAAAGAGCCACGACTGGGACCGCGTTGAGAGAGCCACAAAGGATGCTATGTTCAAGAATCAAAACATGATCACAAAGTGTACATACGGAGTAGTTATAGGTACGTATACATACATACATACATACATACATACATACATACATACATACAGAGGCAGTTGTTCTGCAAGTCGGCAGAAGCTCCGTTGTTGCGGAGTAAATAATTACATAGGTACATATGTGACTTCTTCTTCTTTACGAGAACGAATCTTGCCTGCATGAACGAAAGTTGGACTCTCTCAGACCCTAGAGTTTTGGACGAATGACTGCCTCTCGTGTCTTCACGAGAGTGGGGAGAAGGCGAGTCGAGGACCCCGGAGGTTTCCATGTTGTACAGAGTACTGGGTATGTACACACATTAGGTACATACGGAGTCGAAGGAAAAGAGAAGAAGTTCGTAGCGGCTGTGGCTGTTCAATGCCGGTAAAGGGCCTCGTCACGCATTGATTCACCGGGAGCCGCAGAAATTTTGGGCTCGAATGAATTGAGTCATGCAGAGTGGTTTGGACGAAGTGCTTCTTCCCCAACTCGAGAGCGCTATCCCCTGCTGCCAGGCCAACGGCGGACAGGGGTCTTTCGGAACGGGCTTTGGATGATGAATCAGCACTCTGGGTCGGGCAAGAAGAAAGAACGACCTGGAAACTACCTAGCCAAGTTGCGTGGAAAGAACGAGATCGGGCAGCCACTTCCACTTGCGCTTGCGCTTGTCGCAACGAGGCAACCGATGTACAATGAGCGAGAACTTATCTAGAAGAGTACGGCTGGCGTCATGGCAACACAGCGGCGGATCGGATCCACCAGCCTTTTACTGGGCTTTATTTATATGTACTTTCATCGTTCGAGCTACAGTTAGTAGTCCAGCAATCCAGCGACCCTCGGCTCCGCCACGCCTCCCACGCGACACCAAAACGACACGGCCTTGCATTGGAATGCTCGCCTGACTAAAGACTACAGCCATCTGAAAAGGAGAAGGCTTTTCCCCCTTCGCTCGACAGGAGACCTTGGTTTTCAAACTCAGCATCTGTCTCAATAACCCGACTATCTCGCACCTTGTCGCTGCGGTCGCACGAGAGAAGTTGCGTCGACGCATCCGCTCGTCGTCACTCCCCGACTCCCGACTCCCGACTTGGCATCCACTTTCCGCGGTGAGCGATGGAATCCGTGTCAGACGCGCCCACGTCGACATGCTCCCTCGAACGCTCAGTCTCCCAACATAGCGTCGCTTCAAGCCGATCACATTTGAGCTCAAGAAGTGCCCGAAGCACTGTTCTTCGCGCGCATCGCAGCAACCGGCGGCTTCTTAGCCAGCCACCGAGCAGCTCGGCAAGCAGCATCGCCGCCAGCGACAAATCCCTAACCAGCTTCCCAAGCTTCGGTCCCGAGCCTGACGAGGCCCACCCTCCCAACGACGAAGAACGGCTCAAGACTGCGACGCAGGACTCTGAGGTTAATCGCTCCGCGACTCTTGGCAGCAGATGCCTCTCCATCGTAGACACATTAACCGGCAAGGGCTTGTCAAGAGATGCTTTGTTCCAGGATGCGCCACTGCGACAGTCGGTGCCTGGAGCTCTTCATCAGGCCAGCGACAAGCATATCGAACGGCTCATTGCCCGGAATGGCGCAGTGTCTCTTGTGCGCCAGATTTCGGAGGACCTGGCTCAACGTGATGGCCAAATCGCCATGCTGCGACGACGAGCTGATGAGCGAGAGCGCGCCCTGAGGAAGATTCTCCGCGAATGTGGTCTCTCGAATATGGACCTTGAGAATAGGCTCAAGGTTGTCGAAGCGGAAATGCGATCGAACGAACAGAAGACAGCTGAAGATGGAGGGTTGAGTACTCTCATGAGTGACGCGATGCAGGACAACATGGCCACGCATGCTCATAACCTGAAAGAGGGCGGCGAGTCTTCGACAATTCGCGCCAGCACCACGGACAGGCAAGGTTCGGAATCCGGCAAAGGCACGCTCCGAGCTTGGAAAGATTATCTATGGGGAGGCGGCACCGTGAGGCGATCAGGAAGCGCAAAAAGCTTCAATAGCGATTCAAATCAGTCGACCCTCATTGTTCGTGCTCAGTCGAGTACGGACCGACGGCCCACGTTAAAAGAAGACTTGTTCACTCCTCCTTCCAATCAAGTCAACGCGATCACGTCGAGCCGATCGTCTAGTGTTCATTCAGCAGCGCTTCCAGAGCGCAAGGCCTCTGCTTCACTAGCCAGCCTTGCTCTGAGACTTGTCGCGGGGGGTGCCATGACACGAGACGCTGATTCAAGAGGAAGAGCAGCGAGCGCATCCGCTCAAGCAGACTCAACAAGGGCCGGCTCCGCAGCAAGTATACGATCAGCCCAGTCGACGCGCGCTGCGTCAGGAGCGGTAAATCCGAAGGCTTTGATGGCTATGCGCCGGATTTCCCAGACACCCCAAGGAGGCGTGACGAGCCCGACGAGTCTGAAACCCCCACCACAAGACAATTGGACGAGTATGGCTAGCAGCCCACCAGCTCCCCCAGCAAAATCACGACAGGAAAGCTACGGGCCTGTTGAGTTGGACGCCATCCTGCCACCGGAGTTGCAACCTCCAACACTGTCCTACATACACAGCACCAATAACAATTACAACAACAATAACGCCGATGGAGAGTTTCTCACTGATCGATTCGGGTTCATCTATGATCAGCGACGGAAAAAGAGGCAGCGAGAAGCAGCACACGTGGCCAACCAGACCAAGAAGTCCGGCCGAACGGAGATGCTCACCAACGGCCGAACGCCCATCTCTCCGACTCTTCTAAACGATGCACTTGGCCCCGAATCCAGCGTTTCAAGCAGCAGTGCCAGACCTGAAAGCCCAAGCAGCCACGAAGAACGGTCCGAGGTAGAAGAGGGCAAGGTCAAGCGCTGGCAAGATTATCTCAAGATTGCTACATTTCCAACCGAACTACTCAGCCACACACCCGGTATGAATGTCTCGGCATTGGAGGTTCATGAAGGAACCGGCGGCACGACGGTCGAGACGGAAGACGAGCTCGAGCCAGCCAAAACGCCCACAATCACGGCCACAAGCGCTGGTCTATTTCCACCATCGGCGAGTGCCACAACCGCAGTAGACAATGAAACGACGCAGCCATCTGAGTCCGAGGCAACGGTCATGAGCGCAGTAGTCGCCAAGGAAGACATTGAGCCGGTCAAGCTTCTGCTGGAGCAATTGAGCGAGGTACACGACTCCTTGCAGCGAGAAAAGATGGTCAAATGGAACGATTTCTTGCGAAAAGTGCGTGCTGAGCGACGACGAGAAGGCCAAGCTGCCGCTGCGGCCGCGGCCGCAGTCGCGGAAGCTCGATATGAAACACCAGCGGTCATCACACCGGAAGCGCGCGTGGCGGACGGCGAAATCATTGGTATATCCGGCCTAGGCAACAAGGGTAAAGAAGGTCGCGCCAAATGGAACGAATTCAAAGCCTTAGTCCTTGGAGGAATCCCAGTCGCGTACCGCGCCAAGATCTGGTCGGAATGCTCCGGAGCAAACGCATTACGAGTCCCTGGGTACTACGATGGCCTTGTCGCGAAAAACGGCGACGGCAACGACGATCCCGCCGTGGTCAGCCAGATCCAAATGGACATCCACCGCACACTCACAGACAATATCTTCTTCCGCAAAGGTCCCGGCGTGCAGAAACTAAGTGAATTACTTCTGGCGTATTCACGACGGAACAAGGACGTGGGTTACTGCCAGGGCATGAATCTCATTGCCGCGAACCTCCTCCTCATTATGCCCTCCGCCGAGGACGCATTCTGGATTCTCGCGTCCATCATCGAGCACATTTTACCCCAGGGGTACTATGACCAATCCCTCCTGGCCTCAAGAGCAGACCAGCAAGTTCTCCGGCAGTTCGTATCGACGGTGCTGCCGAAAGTATCTGCGCATTTAGATTCTCTGTCTATTGAGCTCGAGGCCTTGACGTTTCAGTGGTTTCTGTCCGTCTTTACGGATTGTTTGTGTGCGGAGGCCCTGTTCCGGGTGTGGGATGTGGTGCTGTGCACAAATGACGGGAGCACGTTTTTGTTTCAGATTGCGCTGGCGCTGTTGAAGCTGAATGAGAGAAATTTGTTGAAATGTGATACACCGGCGGGGGTGTATACTTATATTAATCATCATATGACGGAGCATGCGATTAGCATTGATGGGTTGGTGCAGGCGGGGGATGCGCTGAGGAGGGTGGTGAGGAGGGAGGATATCGAGCTGCGGAGGAATACGGCTATGCAAGCGGAGGGGGATCTCGTGGAGGAGAGGGATAGAGCGCGGAGGCAGAAGGAGGAGAATGCGGCGGCCGCCGCTGCAGAGGTTGCACAGAGTAGTAGCAGTGCGAGAGAGGGAGAAGCGCTCACTGCTGCTGAGCCGCGGCCGATAGAGGCGTGAAGACTGAAGGGAGAGGGGAGAAGATGGCGGTTCCTTGGACATTACATTGTTGGGCAGGTGGCGTTGGCTAGATTTGATACCCCTTTGACTACGTGATTGATGCCGCATTGTTACCTCAGTAGTCGTAGATATGGCAATATGAGTATCATGACCTTGCTCTCGCGGACAACATGAAGTGTTTGGTCGAGAAAACCAAGTACATATGTAGTAGCACTTTGCTTGGCGGCTTATAATCATCATGTCTTGACGAGCCAAGGTACATACATACTCTGCACACGCACACACATATATATATATGGTATATATTTCAACGCTCACCGCATTTTCATTTCATGTCCGTCATCTTCAATGCAATCCATGTCACGCCTCACAACTTCGCCTTATTCTCCCTAACCCACTGCTCATACCACACCTTCCCAAACCCCCTCCTCTCCCCCTCCCTCCGCTGCACCTCCTGAAACCGCTCCTCCTCCACCTGCACGACCTCCACGCGCAGCTCCCGCAGCAAATCCCGATGCAGTTCCGCCTTGATAGTCCCGTAGACACCCGCGCTCGCCTTATCGGTTAACTGCCTCTCTGCGATAAAGGCCAGGCAGTCCTGCAGAGAGGATGCGGTTCCGTCGGCGAGCCCTGCGTCTACGGCTTGCTGACCGGTGTAGCGATGGCCTTCGAGGGCAAGGGTCCGGTAGGTTTGCGGAACGAGGCGGTGGCGGAATATGGCGGCCATGGGGGCTTTGAGGGGCGCGCCGAAGAGGACTTCGTTGAGGCAAAGGAAGCCTTTCGGGGAGGGGGCGAGGCGGTAGTCGTGGGCGTGGGCGAGCATGAGGCCGCCGGCGAAGGTGTGGCCGTTGAGGAGGGCGAGGGTGGGCATGGGGTAGCTTGTGGGATGTGTTATTTTCTTTTGTTGTTTATGTGTTCTGCTTCTGTATTTTTTATCTTCATGTCTCAACTCTCCCTTCTTCATTCCCCTTTCTGTCTCTCCGTGTGTGTGTGTGTGTGTGTGTGTGTGTATGTGTGTGTCTCTCTCTCTCTCCAATTGTGTTCTTTTTCTGTCTATTCTTTCCCCACCGTCTCTATCTATCGAATTCTGTTTGGGTTCAGTCCTCAAAGGGTCCAACTTACGTTAAGAAACGAGTCCACATATCGTAGAATAACTGCCAGAATCCCTCCGTCGCAATAGCATGCTCTAGGTCCAGCCCGTTGGAGTAGAACTTGGGAATACCGCTCGTGGTCACCACAACGCCGGGGGGGTGGCCGCCAAACTCAACCATGTCAAGCGCCTGAAGAAGAGCGCGGCAAAAACCCGTCGTGAGGCGGTTGTCTGGGGGTGAGATAAAGGTGAGGAGGTAGATTTTCGGTTGCGGCTGCGTGCAGGTGATGGTGCCGCCGGGGTGTGCGTCGCAGGGCGGGATGGGCACGGTGAAGAGCGGTAGGGACATGGTTTGTTCCTTTGCTGTGGTATATGCTTAGTTTATGTGTTCCTCCCTGGTTTCGGTACGTTAAGGGGTTCTTTGGTTGGGACAGTGATGGATGTGTAGACAATATGCTTATGGTTTGTGAGGTCGAAAGCCGAGTCTCTCATCCAGCAGCCAAGTCAACTCAAGTCAACCTCGGCTTGTCATTGCAACGGGGACCCGCTTCCTAATTCACACCCCGGCCTCAACCCCCGTCAGGATTCAGGAACGATTACAATGGCCCCACAACGTTCGTCACCCCACCAGCTGCTCTGCCATGGCCATCCCATCATCCGCAACAGCTCTCTGCAGGTTGCACTTTTGCATCTCTCTTCTTGCCTGGCCAAACCGCCCTCGTCATGGCCCCTGACGAGCACTCGCGATCCGCGCCCGGTACCGTCGTCTTCTTCCATCCGGATCTCGGCATCGGTGGCGCAGAGCGCCTAGTCGTCGATGCTGCCGTTGGTCTGCAGCTGCGTGGGCACAAAGTTGTCATTTTCACAAACCACTGTGATCCAAAGCACTGCTTTGACGAATGTCGAGATGGTAAACAACTCCCTATCTCCAGACTGAAAAGACTTTCCGGTAGTGGATCAAGCCATAGATCAATACTGATTCTCTTTCTATGCGCAGGCACCCTCGACATTCGAGTCCGCGGCAATACCATCGTCCCCATGTCGATCCTCTCGCGACTGACCATCTTGTGCGCCATCCTCCGCCATATACATCTCCTGCTCGCCATATCGCTCACGGGCGAACTCGAAGCCCTCGCACCGCGTGCGTTCATCGTGGACCAACTCTCCGCGGGACTACCCCTCATGCAGTTCCTCATGCCCGAAGTGCCCATTCTGTTCTACTGCCACTTTCCGGATCTGCTCCTCGTCCAGGGCAGGCAGTCGCTCGTGAAGCGGATGTATCGCATACCATTTGACTACTTGGAGGAATGGAGCATGGGGTTCGCGCACGCTGTGGCCGTCAACTCCAACTTTACGCGGGGCATTGTGGCGCAGACGTGGCCTGGGCTGATGCGA
This sequence comes from Claviceps cyperi, assembly GCA_018360075.1. Taxonomy (NCBI): domain Eukaryota; kingdom Fungi; phylum Ascomycota; class Sordariomycetes; order Hypocreales; family Clavicipitaceae; genus Claviceps; species Claviceps cyperi. Next base: position 18,007 of record SRPQ01000156.1, read on the forward strand.
AAAGTCGTTACCACCGTGGTGTATCCCTGCGTTGATACCAGTGTTCCGACGGAGAAGACGGACGGTCAGGATGTGATCAAGGGAGATGCTAGCAAGTTGATCCTGAGTATCAATCGGTTCGAGAAGAAGAAGGATATTGGGCTGGCGATCAAGGCCTTTGCGAGGATTCCTGAAAAAGAGCGCCAAGGCGTCCGGCTCGTGATTGCAGGTGCGTATAGGAACACATCGTCCATTTGTCATTTGCCATCCATAATCCGTTCATTCTCACTGACACGTTTCTAGGTGGCTACGATGCCCGCGTCTCCGAAAACGTCTCGTACCACGCATCCCTGCAAGCCCTCGCCTACTCGCTCTCCCTCACGCACCACACCATCACACCCACTGCCCTCTCCGCCCCCTACGCCCTGCCAGCCTCTACACAGGTCCTCTTTCTGCTATCCGTCCCCAATACGCTCAAGTCGGCACTCCTCCGTTCTTCCGATCTCCTCGTCTATACACCGACAAACGAACACTTTGGCATCGTGCCCCTCGAGGCTATGCTCTCCCACGTACCCGTCCTAGCCGCCAACACGGGTGGGCCCGTCGAAACCATTGCCGACCCCCAAACAGGCTGGCTCCGCGACCCAGCCGACGCAGATGCCTGGTCGGGCGTCATGCGCCAGGCGTTGAAGATGCCCGCCCAGGAACGCGCCAAGATGGGCCTCGCGGGTGAGAAGCGTGTACGGGGTCTATTCGGACGAGATACAATGGCCGAGACGCTCGAGACGAACATAACCCAGATTGTGGACATGAAGCGGAGACCGCCCCTGTTTAACATGGTGATCAGCGTTTTGGTGTTTGCTTTTTTTGTGGGTGTCAGTACTGTGACGGCATTTTTGGGTGTTTTGGCTTGGGGGTGGTGGAGGTGGTAGGTAGGCCGTTGAAGAGACTACTACCGCGGACGTTTCTTCCCTGAAGACGATCCGGGCTTTCACCGCCAATGTTGATGACCGATTTTTCTTCCTTCTTTTTTATGCATCCATCTAGCTGGCTGGCTGGTGGCATATAGTATGTACATGTATTTTTTTTCTGAGCCATAGGGTATCAAATTTGTAGGGCAAATCATGGCGTTTTGTCACGCCTTTTTGCGGCTGTGCTGTATGGGGCTCACTTGCTTGTTGGCGGTTGCTCTGCGTTATACCATATTACATAGTTAGCTACCGTCTGATCATTTTGCACATGCTGCTTTATAAGTTGTGTTTTTCTTTTGTTCTACTGTTTTGGCTATGTTGTGTAACGTGTAATACATGCCATGATGGCGATGTTCTCTTCCACGTCTGCCGAATAGATACCAGGTATATCTATCTATATGTGCATCGACTCAGCAAAAGACGCGATTAGACAAGACCAAAGACATCATCAGCAGGCACCAGACGACGACAAGACAACAAGGTCACAGGGCAAGACAGCATCGGTGGGTGAATGAAGGAAACTCTACAACAACTCATCACATCATGGATGGGCCTCGGGAACAATTCGATCTGATACTAGCGGCCTCGGAGACAATGCAAGCATTGGATCGAGACTTGTCATCACCGCACACAGGACAAAGGACAACCGAGTCAACTAAGCACACGCGGTGCGGAAATAAGACAGGCCAACAATCCAGTCAGTCAGCATGCAGCCACTGCCTCAGACAAACAAAAATGTTGATGGATGGCAAACACACGTCAGATGTAAATACTACAACTTCAAACATTGCTCACAGCGGCTCGATTGCTACCTGCAACATGATAGCTTGTTAATCTGGTACATCTGAGCTGATGCTTGGTGTCGAGTGTTCCTTGCAGTGCAGAGCTCAGCAGACGGGGCTGCGACTAGATGGGCCTGATTGGTGATCAATCAATAATAAGATGAGGCAACATGGACTGTAGTCGGGACTCGCCTCTCCTTTCCCACCGCCTTCCGCTTTGAATATCGGAGCGATTCTCCTTTTTGGTTTCCGCTTCTCCTTGCCCCTCCCCGCCACTTCCCTTTCAGTTCTGCCACTCTGGAGTCTACGGTGGCCACCTCGTACACCTCTGCCAACCCCGCCACCAAAAAACTTCTTTGACAATTAGAAATCCTGCTCTTGGCAAAAGCCCCCTCGTCTATCCGCTCGCGAAGACGTCAGAGGTGTACTCGTTTCTCAATTTTATCAACCTATCTGACCTGAAGTCTGCTGCGTTCACACTCCGAGCATCAAATACTTCGCTGAATCGTCCGTCGAAAGCGGGTTTTTTCCGCCATGGCCAGTGTCGCCGCTGCGGCAGTAGGTGCAGGCACCGCCGCATCGCACCCATACACATGCAACTCGTGTCAGGTCGCATACCGCAACATCGACCTGCAAAAAGGGCATATGAAGAGTGACTGGCAGTAAGTTGGCTTGTGAGAATTGACGTTGCTGGGCGTCGCTTGCAAGTCCTGGGTGCTGACTTGCCGCTGCAGCCGATACAATTTGAAGCGTCGAGTCGCCTCACTGCCGCCCATCTCCTCAGATGTCTTCTCTGAGAAAGTGCTGCAGGCTCGCGCTTCGTCCGCAGCCGAGGCTGACAAAGCATACTTTGAGCGTGCTTGCGAAGTGTGTAGCAAGACGTACTACAGTGAAAATGCGTATCAAAACCACTTGCTCAGCTCCAAGCACAAGGCCAATGAGACTAGCGCTGGTGGCCCATCTTACCGTCATGACGACGAGACGACCTCGGTCATCAGCTCAACATTCTCCCTTGGGGAACCGACTTTGATTGCCAGAACTGATCTCGACTCTGATGCCGAAGACGAATTCAACCAAGTTATTGAGAGTCTGCAAAAGGCCAAAGTGTCTGCTAATCAACGGCCATCGCCCGTCAGCAGACCATCCAACCCAAGACAGGCGGACCACAGTGACGGTGCAAAAGGTGGTGGCTCTGAGTCTACGACGGCTCCCTCTCACTCTGGAGCTGAACCTAGTTGGACCTTGAACTCGTGCATCTTTTGCAACTTTGAGTCTCCTTCGTTGCCTCTGAGCGTGCAACATATGGAGCGCTTTCACGGCATGTTCATACCAGAAAAGGCTTACCTGGCAGATATGGAAGGCCTTGTGAAGCAGCTGCAGCGCCAGGTCAGCGAATACCACGAGTGTCTAAGTTGCGGCAAGATGAAGTCTAGTGTGTTTGGTGTGCAAACACACATGCGCGACAAGGGCCACTGCAAGATCCCCTTCACCTCAGAGGCAGAACAGCTTGCCATTGGTGACTTTTACGATTTCCGAAGCACGTACTCTGATGGCGAGGACGACGAGGGCTCGGACACGGAGGGTGAAGCACAGGGAGGTGCCAAGCTTAGCTCAAGTAAAAAGTCCAAGACGGTAGGCGAGGATGGTAAGGAGACGAACGAGGACGAGGATGCGGAAGGCTGGGAGACGGACAGCTCAGCGTCATCACTCGATTCGGCTGATCTCACCGCCGTCCCTGCTGAAGGCCACATTCACCAGTATGAACGTCTTGACAAGCATCCCCATCACTCAAGTCGAGACCCGCGTCACCATCGTCAAGCCGACGGTTATCACTCTCGTGCGCACAAGCACACGCACGCTGCGTTTTACGACGAGTACGAGTTGCACTTGCCGACAGGCAGGTCGGTGGGTCATCGCTCATTGAACAAGTACTTCCGCCAGAATCTTCACAACCATCCTAGTCCCGAAGAGCGCATCGAGCGACTTGCCATTGAAGGGACCAACCCGGATGCTACAGAAAACAGCAACAGGGATCGCGGCGTCGTTCTTCGCAATGGTCAACGCTACAAGCGAGATGTCGTGCCTCGCGGAACTGCTGGCCTGGCCAATGTGAGCGACGAGAAGAGAAGGGAGCTTCGCAAATCGGAGCACCGTGGCCGAGATCTGCAACAGTTCAAGAATAAGAGAACGGATTGGGCGTATGGCCAGAAGGGCAACAATCAGAAGACATACTATTATCGTTATGATGGTGGTGGTTAGTCGCATAGACGGACATAGGAACAGACATGACGTGATGCATTTGCCATACATGTTGTCTTCTGTTTCCAACCGTGCTTGACATGTATATAACAATATATATACATGTGCATTTGTTCGTGGTTGCCAATTCAGCTCAACTCGTGCCACGACCGTGAAATGTGGTGCATAACCGTGGTCTTGTGCCCTGATCGTGGAAGACGGAAGAATGTGAGTACAGAGTACCGGGCCTGTGGAGCTCACGTCCACACAAAGGCGCCGGGACTAGATGTCCGACGAACAACGCAGACTTACGCAAAAACCATCGTGAACTAATTCCCAATGCGGAGTGCCGGCTGGGATGATGTGGCATGGATGGACCCAGACGTTCATTCGGGCTGGGGGACGATGCGTCGTCACTGAGCAAGTTCTTCCCTGTGTGACTGGCCGAAGCCTCTGTCGTGTCGTTTTTCCAAGCCCCGGGCAGGGACGAAGAGCTCCGACGAAAATTGTGGTACCCATCAGCAGAATCTCAGTCCATCTTCTTACGGGGTCGGGGTCGATGGCGAGGAATCGAGGATTGGCATGTGTCGAAGGACAGGTGAAGATATCCGCTCGTCGCTTTGAACTCTCTCGTTCCATTTGTCTCTCAAACCAGACTCAGGAAAGTCGGCCGAACGTGAAGGGTTTGGTAATATTCTCACGATTGTATCACATGCACTTGAAAAATATTGATGTAAGTTATCCGTTGTAGTTTCCGTTCAAGGTGGTTGACATTCATACTGCCCCAGGAATTTCGAGGTGGAGGAGGAGAAGGAGAAGGAGGCGAACTCGCTTGGTATGAGATCCGCTCGTCACCTACCCCATAATGTCGAACCAAGGAAGGCACCGGAATCGCTACGATCCTATACTCCGGGGGTAACAGAATGAGGTTCCTGGACAACGCAGTCTCAGTTCAACCTTGTTGGCATGCATATACTGTCATAAGAACTTCAAAAAGGGGGAAGCCAAGCTCGAACGCTTGCTTCTGCTTGCACGTTAACCGGACGTTCCCTTTCACTTCTCAAACAGAAGGAGGAAGGAGAGAATTTTCACTGCAGGAAGATCCGCTCGCCACCCACCGAAAATTGCCCGTCCGCTCCCTCCCCCAAAACCCGACCTAAGGAAAGAAGTCGAATGAGAAAAGTTTAATCGGCACGACTGGATTTCACCAGTGAGTCGTGACGCGTCCAGGCCCTGTACTCTTACTTCAAGGCTGTCTAGCTATGACGATACGTCAAAAAGAACTTCAAAGAAGGCAGGAGCGAACTCGCATCACAGGAGATCCGCTCGTCACCTACCCACCAAACCCTCTCCCACTCCACCCTGAATCTCGAGCTAATGAAGGAAAGCCGAGGCACGAAAGGTTGAATACGCACAACTAGAAATTTTTCGCAATTCCAGCATGCGAATTCGAAAATCTTGCTCGTGTAAGTGATCACCAGACACTAGCTTAGAGGGTGGTGACATACATATCCGCGTTACTTTTTACAGGAAAGAACGCCCATCGTCAGTGCCACTTACAACTTGAATCCCCCTTCTGCCTGGGTACGCAAGCCCGATGAGGAAATTCCCTCTCAAAATAGCCTTTTCACTAACGTTGGCCGCGAGGACCCAAGGACCCGAAGATCCGAGGACCCGAGGACTGCTGAACGAGGATACCAGATCCCCTGAGCGCCAGGTCAATCACCTTACGACGCTTGTCTTCCAAAGAGATGAGTATAGCACTGTCGTGAAATAAGCTTAGCAAGACACGTCGGCAACGTCACAAGGAGAGAGTGAGAGAACCGCGTCTTCTTTGTACAGTGGGGGGTTCCAGTATCAAAGAGCAGGTATGGGAATAGTGATTTTCTCCTCTTGTGTCGTGCAGTGCTTCATTCGGAGAGGGGTGGATGTAGTTCTTTCACGTTTAAGTGTGTATATGATGAATATACAGGCGAATGCGAGATGTCCAGCTCTCCATTAGCGTGAGGAATCAAGTGTACCTGGCCTAGTTCATCAGATAGCTTGATCTTTTCTCAGAGACGCCACTGAAAATTTCACACATGTTAGTTTTTTTCCCGTTCTTCGTGATTGTAGTATAAATGGACGGCTCCTGCTCGTTAGGCTCCTGGATATGGTTGCTATCCTGTTCCCGAATATCAAGTAACATCATTCAAAACCAGCTTCATCCAAAATCAGCTTCATCCAAAACCAGCTTCATCCAAAATCAGCTTCATCAGTCAATCCCCCATCTTCATCATATACAAAAATACATAAATACAGCAAACCGTCGACATCTTTCAATATGTCTCTCCTCAACCCCTTGGATTGGTGGCACCTCCGCTGCTATGGGCTTGCCACCGACGTGAACCCTGACGGCTACGTCAAGGTCCACCGTCGTCTTCTCACAAACAACCCAGACGGCGAGTGCCCTGACACGCCGTTGGCACCTCTTCAATCCATCAGAACCTGCTACCAACCTCGTTTCTTCGAGAGGATCCCCGCATGGCTCATCTCCAGGGCCACCCTCGAATTCATTGGCTTTACCGAATCCCACGCCGATGAGATCTGGAACGCGTGGATCGATACACCTGAAAGCCGCTTTTGCCCGACTGGGGAAGTCTTTCTGGCATGGATCATGGGCGGCCTACTGTTCCCGGAACACACCACCTGGCAGGCTTGGAACAGCCTTTGGCTACAGATACACATGCAGGCCTATGGCTTGGACGAAGAGACACAGCAGGAGATCCACAGGCAAACCTGCGACCCCAATCATACTTCCAACTGCCATCTCGAGCACTCTTTGTTCAGCCCGCCGTGGCTGACTTCTTGCAAGGCCGTTCTCGAGGAGAAGCTCGTCTCGCGCTTCTTGTATCTGAAGAGGGCATACCATCTCTCCATTCACCGTGCCAACGTTCGCTATTACTTCGGAGCCGAAATCGCAGAACCTACATTCCCAGATGTCCGTGATGATGCGCGGGTCTATCCCGCGAATAGCGTCTTTAGCCGATGCTTCGCACATGCCGATGCGGTGAGGATAGCCCGGCAGAAGGAGGCCCAGAAGAAGGAGGCCATGGAGAAGAAGAAGGTCCGAGAGAAGAAGGATCTCCTGAAGATGAAGTTTGCTCAGAAGAAGATTGCCTGGAAGAACAAGGTGGCCCCGAGGAAGACTTATTTCCAGGGGAGGAGGGATGCCCTGGAGAAGAGGTACTGTGCCCTGGAAAGTAAGCTTGCTCAGATGGGAAAGGGTGACAGGAGGAGCCGTCAGGAGGTCTGTAAGGTGGGACGACGAAAATTCCAAGTTGTGTTCATGTGGAACCTCAACAGAAGAGGATGATAAAGTCTTGGAATCGGCAGCGTCGGTTGGGTCAGAGATGGAGATTACCGGTCATGAACTTTGTACTTCTTTTTCCTCGGTTCTGCTTTGGGAATGGGATTGGATTGGTTCTTCGAAGACCCATGATATTTGAGCACAGCGAATTTCGAAAGTATTCTTTTTTCTTTTTTTTTGATGGTGGGCGTTAACTGAGCACCAATAGATGTCTTGGTGTGAATACAAAAAATAATGACTTTTGTGCGTCTGAATTTGCTGCCGACTCTGTGATATGATGAAAGCTGAGAGTCGTGCAGGTACCGGCTCTTGGAAAAAGGCAATCAATGCACATCCGAATCCACGTGGTAATCTCGTGTCGGGATCAACGTACCAAGCGAATTTAGTCGATGTATCATGATAGAAAACGATACCCAAAGCTACTTGCTTGAAGGACATGTGCCTCAACGAGGGATATAAAACAAAAATGGACGCCATCCCTCGCGTTGAATTACAGACCAGACCAGTGGGTTTCTCTTCTGCTGCCTAGTCAAGTCAGTAACAAGGCTTCTTGGAGAGATCAAACGATGCAATGTACACACAAGATGTATAGGCGGCTCAATCAACGAAACGTCTTGGATTGTCTCGTATTATTTCGTCTCGTCTCATGTCGTTAATCTCGCCCTATTCAGGACCTGTGGCTATGCATGATCTCATCTCTAATAGATCATAATACATTTGGCGTCAGTCAGTCTCTCCACACCATGACGCCCTTGGCGTAAAGCCCAGAAATAATGCCAACACCTCTGCCAGGATCCTTGGCTGCCGTGGCACTAGAGGGATACTCCGTGCCAACATACAGGCTTTTCAACCCCTCTTCTTCGCTCCACTCAGCAACCCACGAGGGTGCCGTCTTCTCGGATTGGCAATACCTCTTCAGGTGCCTACTCGCCTTCTGAAGCTTAGCAGGCTCATTACAAATATGTCGTGTCTGTGTGAACATGATCAACGAAGGCAAATGCGGGTGGCCAGCGATGTAAAGCTTCCCACCGTGCAGAGACAGGTTGTCTGGAGCAAACGATACGGGAAAGGATGTCTTGAAGGCCAGGGAAGCGTCTCGCTGAACATCGTAGAGGTTCACCGAGCCTCGAGAACTTGCGGCCACTGCGACTGTCGTCTTGTTGAGAATGCTGATACCGTTGGCAAAGGCTGCTCGAGCAACGACCCTGACAGACGCAGCGGCGAGACCCGTCTTTTCTTGTCGCAGCTTCACGTGTACCACTGAGCCGAGTGACAGGCCAAACCAGGTCTCAATTTTGGAAAGCAGTTTGAACTTCCTAGCTACAAAGTAGTGATCGTTGGTAACATAGAGCTCGTTTGAGTCAATGATGGCGATAGAGTTGGGTGCGTTGATGAGTGAGTGCTGGATTGTGCCCGTGTGCGTGGCCGTCAACTTGTCCAAGTCGAGAGTAAATCTCTCGATTTGCGAACCGGCCTTTGCATGGCTCACGGCAAATAGCGTAGATGTTTCTTCATCGAATGCCAGACCGAGCGTGTGGAAGTCATTTTTTCCTGGAAAATTAAGTAGCTCGACTTGCTTCAGCGCCTCTGCGTCGGGCGCGGATGCGTCCTTGTAGTCGTAAATGTACAAGCTTGCACTGACCAGAGGTTCGAGAAAAACTCCCTGCCGAAATTTGTGTGATTAATCATCGCGCTCCAAACTCCGAGTGCAAGATCAGTAGATTTGCGGATGGCGGTGCGGTGGGAAGTACTCACCATGACGGTGTTCCATCGCTCGCGTCCAGCGTCGCAGGCCAGAATCGCTACACCGCGGCTCTCAACGATGAGGGCATCCTCGCAGCTCCGCACCCTGTCGGCAAATTTGATATCGTAGCTTGAAAAGGTATTGATACGAGACAGTCGCGCTGGGGAATTATTGTACAGCAACCACAGTGCTTGTCCGCGGTGGTAGAGCAGGACAGACAGAGCAACTGCCAAGATGGACTGCAAGAAAGGATTAGCCGGGGCAAGCAAGACACGACTACCCGAGAATGTAGTTATGTTATTATTAAGTGACCATTGTTGAGAACAGACGGACCAAGCAACTTCGTAGATTCGCCATTCCAGCTTTGCGGGCAGCATGCGCAATCGATCAATGACTGTTTATGATGGCACTTGAAGTTAAGAGCATCGACGAGAAGTCGTCGGCGTACTGAATGGACTTGGGAGATTCAAGGCCCAACGTGCGCCATCTTTCGCAGGACGGAAGATGGGAGCAAAGACGTCCAGTCCAATCCATCGAGCTTGTCATACGTAGTCTGACGGCAAACGAAAGCTCGGGTTCTGAAACGGTGAAGATGCATGACAAAGAAAAGCTGAATTGGGAATACCACCAAGGTAAGCAAGTTGAGCCGCCTTCCACGAACCCGAGCAAGCCGACATCAACTTCTTCATTCGATAGACACAAGACGTAGCTCCTATGTATGTGTATTTACCCAAGGGCCCAAGTTCAAGTTCACGCCATTTGACCCACAAGATTGTCCCGTCCTCTCCTCCCTCTTCTCCCGAGTCCTCTCCCGAGTCCCTACATACATTTGACCTAGCCATCCAAGCTTCACACCCTCCATCCACCACACATTCACCATGTCCCGATTCTCGCGCTATGACTCCGACGAAGACCGGCTACCCGAAGGCATGAGCCGGATCGGATACGATGCGGACACCCAAGTCTATACCTTCCAAGATAGCGACGGCAGTTACTGGGAGAGCGCCCCGGGCTGCCAGTACGGACAGTTAACGCGAGTTGGAGACGGTGCGCTCAATGATGCGGCCGATACAGAAGCACTCTTGGTGCAGGAACTCCCGGAACAGCACAAGTCGTGGAGAGCTGAGCTTATGCCCTTGCTCAATTTCGGCGTCATTGTTGGCGTCTCTCTGTTGGGGCTCTTCTGGTATCTCCATCGCGCTGCAGCCAGCGACGAGACACCACAGCTGGTGTGCTCACCCGATCAATCAACCTACGTCATACATACGGGCGATACCTGCTGGTCTATTGGGAAAGTGCGTGGCTTGAGTGTCGACAATATTCTGAGGCCGAATATAGGTCTAGACTGTCAAAAGCTGCGTGTTGGGTCCATGATCTGCCTGCCCGGATGAGCAAAGCAGCAAGTCGCAGAGTAACAAGTCGCAGAGTAACATGTACAGTAACCCGTGCAAAGTTCGCGATGACCAAGTTTGCACAACCGCATCTAAATTTGTACGCTACAGTGCTGAATTGACGAGGCTCCCTACAAGCTACAGCACACATAGGGCTGGCGAGGGAGGGGACACACAAGCCATGGCAGGAAATGTGTGATGGAAATAACCCGGCTGCCATGCAGCCCGTTTGTGTTCGAGCCGGTGTGGAAGCTTTCATGAGCCATTCTGATAATTTATCTTATCAATGGGCCATGGCAGCCTGGCAGCACCATGGATGGCTTCACGAAAAGTCGGGACTCTTGATAAGTCTGGAGAATACAGACAACTCGAGAAAGTAGGTCATTCCAGGAGTTACAGGTAACAGCCCAGGTCTCTTTAACACACCTCGCGCTCTGCTACGTACAGACTCCAGAGTAGGGCAGCGCCAAAATGAAGACGCGGAATGGCACGGTGAAGACTTAGGAGTAACAAAGTGCCAGGGATGGATTCAAGTGGCTGGGAGGAGAGAACCCCGGGAGGTGGCCAGAGATTTTCCGAAGGGGGTCGACGCACAACAACGGGTCCCTATTTATTCAATGCACTTTCGAAAGTCCTCACGATGTTTTCTCCCTTTTGGCTCCCCCCCCCAATGCTCTGGCTCGTCGCGCCAAGAAACATGTCGCCATTCCCGCTCGATGATGCAAAAGGAGCTGCCTTGCATTCTTCAGATGGTTGCAATCTGCCGCGGGCTCGACGATGGCTCGACGACTGGCTCGCAGCTGCGTGGCTTTCTGTCATCTGGCAGCCCAGCATGATGGGCATCATTGAAAGAAGGTGTGAAAGAAGCCTTGGCGCCTCACCAAGGCGGTGGGTTAGCCGCCAGGCCGCAACGGCACAAATCCGCCCCTCTTTGGAGCGGGGCTGTCGGTTCCCACAATCAAGTCCCCCTGGCTTGTCGCGACACCACCTCCGAAAGGATTTTTTTTTTTTTTGGCCGCGGGACAATTTCAGAGAGGGCCACACTTTTCCTCCCCATCTACCCACCACCCTTCCTTCTCTCTATTTCCTGATTTCTGTCGCTTGAGCATTACATAGCGAAGCGGCGAAGATGGATAGAGACAGGCTTTCTCAGCTGCTGCAGGCCAGCCAAGTTCGTAAGTCAAGTCATCACTGATGCTGCTCAAATTGTCCTGGCACACAAGAAGTGTGCTCTGCGTACATCCCACGAAGCGAAAAAAAAAATCGAACTTGTTCGTTGACTATTATTGCCTGTACACAGCCAACACGGAACAGGTCAAAGCCGTGACTGCCGATCTACAAAAGAACTACTACTCCAAGTCTGAGTCCCTTCTTGTGCTCATTGAGATTGCCCTCACCCACAATGACGGTGCAATCCGACAGCTAGCCGCTGTCCAAGCCCTTCGACTCGCTACCAAGCACTGGGAAAAGACTGCTCAGGACAAGAAGCCTCTGGCTCGTTCCCACCTTCTGGAGGGCACTCTGAAAGAGAGTTCCGCTGCCTGTCGCCATGCTCTGGCTCGTCTCGTCGCTGGCCTTATTGGCCTTGACATGGAGAATGGCGAGGGCGAAGAGTTCATGAAGCAGGTACTGCCCCTCAACAACAGCGCCAATGTCGTGCACCGCGAAGTTGGCTCCTTTATTCTGTTTTCCATGTTGGAGGAGAGCCCCCAGCATTTCGAAGCACACACCCATCAGCTTCTTCAGCTGTTCCAGTCCCGCATCGAGGATCCGGAGAGCAAGGAGGTCCGCATCAACATGGTTCAGGCTGTTGGTGCCATTCTCATGATCATTGAGCCTGACGAGGACCCTCAAGCTGTCAAGGCAGTCCAGAGTTTTATCCCCAACTTGGTTAGCAATCTCAAGGCTACTGTGGAGGCTGAGGATGAGGAGAGCTACCAGACCATCTTCGATGTCTTCCACTCCTACCTCGCCTCTGACCCCAGTTTCCTGGCTATTCACCTCCAGGACCTTCTGCGCTTCATGATCGAGCTCGGTGGGAACAAGAATGCTGAAGACGCGGCCCGTGCCCAGGCTCTCAGCTTACTCATTCAGTGCGTGCAGTACCGTCGCATGAAGATTCAGGGCATGAAGGAAGTCGCTGCTGAGCTCATGGTCAAAGCTATGCACATCGTCTCCGAGCTCGACGCTGATGACGATGAGGAAGACCTGACTCCTGCACGTACTGCTATCAGCCTCGTCAACACTCTGGCTAGCGAGCTGCCACCTCGTCTAGTTGCTGTCCCTATGCTTGAGCAGTTCCCTCACTTTGCTACCAGCCCCGAACCTGGATACAGGATGTCTGCTATGCTCACTCTTGGCAACGTTGCTGAGGGAGCCCCTGAATTCATTTCTACGCAGCTCCAATCGCTGCTCCCTACTGTCATCAACCTGCTCTGCGATGGCGATATCCGGGTCCGCCACGCCGCACTCGTGGGCCTTATTCACTTGGCTGAGGAGATGGCCGATGAGATGTCTTCTCACCATGAGCAAATCATTGCTGCCGTTCTCAAGAACCTCGAGTCTGCTTCTCAGGGACCCACTGACAAGAAGAACGTTCGCATCGTGCGATGCGCCTGTGGTGCTCTGGATACCTTTGGTGACGGCATCGACACCAAGATCATGGCTCAGTATGGCCCCAACTTGATTGGACCCATGGTCAAGCTCTTGGATCACGAAGACTACACAATCAAGGCTGCCGCCGCTTCTGCCATTGGCGCTATTGCCTCCTCCATGGACACAGATTTCCAGCCCTTCTTTGATGGTACGATGAAGGTCCTCGGCCGTTATGTCATGCTTAAGGAGAGCGACGAGGCTATGGACCTCCGCAGTGCCACCTGTGACAGCTTGGGCCGCATTGCCCTTGCCGTGGGACCTGAAACATTCCAGCCTTTTGTCATGGATCTTATGAAGGCTAGCGAAGAGGCGCTCCATCTCAACAATCCCCGCCTGAAGGAGACCACCTTCATTCTGTGGTCGAACCTGTCCAAGGTCTATGGCGCCAACTTTGATCACTTCCTGAGTGGTGTCTTCACGGGCATCTTCGCCTCGCTCGAGCTGGAGGAGGAAGAGATTGACCTGCCTGGTGTTGATCCCAGTCAGCTAGGTGAGGGAGCCATTATTGGTGGCAAGCGTGTAAAGCTCAAGGCTCCCAACTCTCTGGAGGATGCCATCATTGCCGCTGGAGGTGACGATGGCTGGGAAGATCTGGATGATCTTGCCAACCTTGGTGACTTTGGTGCTGTCACCGCCGTCGCATTGGAACAGGAGATTGCGATCGACACTCTGGGCGATGTCATCTCCAATTGTTGCACCAGCAGCCACCTTGAGACATATGTCGGCAAAGCAATCGAACAAATCATTCCCTTTGCCGAGCACACCTACGAGGGATGCCGCAAAAACGCCATCTCAACCCTCTGGAGAATCTACAGCCGTGTGTTCCAGGTCTGGGAAGAAGCATCTGGAAGCAAGTGGCAGCAAGGGATGCCTCCTAATCCGCCTGTCCCTGAGTCTCTGGTCAACATTGCCCAGGCTCTGCACAAGACAACCATGGATATCTGGACCAGTGACAGCGAACGGTACGTTTTGAGCCCACTTTCTATGTCTTCTGTCTCGTCTTTTATAATTTATCCCACCCCTTTTGTTTGCAACCAGATATGTCTTTTTCCAAATGATGAATACCTTGCGTTATACCCAGCTCACTCAGACGCAAAAAATTGCGGTTGCTGAGAACGCGTCTAATCTACTCCTGACTTGGAACATGTCTCTTTTCATTACTTGGCTCTTTTATTGCACTCCTTGATGAGTCATTGGACTAACAAGCAACGAAATTCAGATCCGTCATCACCGAGATCAACCGCAATGTGGCTGCAACTTTGAGAGCCTGTGGCCCCTCCGTCTTGGCGGTCAGGCAAGATATGTTACAGGAGCTCGTATCCGTGATTGGATCACTCGTTACCCGCTCCCACCCCTGTCAGCAAGACCTTGGTGCCGAAGAAGAAGAGCAGGAAATCGACGCCGGCTCCTCTGAATACGACTGGTTGGTTGTCGACTCTGCTCTGGATGTCGTTGTCGGACTCGCGGCGGCTCTGGGTATGCAATTTGGCGAGCTGTGGAAGATCTTTGAGAAGCCTGTGCTCAAGCTGGTTGCCTCAACAGAGAGCGTCCACCGATCCACTGCCGTTGGCACCATTGCCGAAGTGGCCAAATATGCTGGCGAGGCCATCACCCCCTACACTGATGCCCTGACCCGTAACTTGCTCCGTCGTCTCTCGGATCAGGACCAGCTGACCAAGTCCAATGCTGCATATGCCCTGGGTCTGCTCATATTCAACTCGCGCGACACGAGCAATACTCTTCCCCTCTTCCCTCAGCTGTTCGAGAAGCTCGAGCCGATGCTGTCTGTGCATGAGATGCGCATTACCGACAATGTTGCCGGCTGTCTCTGCCGTATGATGATGAAGCACCCTGATGGCAACTTTGTTGCGAAAGCCCTGCCTTCGATTGTCGGCGTTCTGCCCCTCACCGAGGACTATGAGGAGAATGAGCCGATCTTCCAGTGTATCTACAGCCTGTATGATCAGGGCAACCCTACTGTCCAGCAACTGACACCGCAGCTACTTGGCATTTTCGAAAAGGTTCTGGGAGAGCCGGAGGCGCAGCTGGAACAAGATACCCGACAGATGGTGCAGCGTATGCTTCAAACCTTGCGAGGCTGAAGAACAGACTAACCATCCGTCATGTGACCGAGGAAAAAAGGAGAGAGAAAATAAAGAAGATGGGAAGGGGGGGACGAAACTCCGAGACAAGACTACATTTTAGAGCCCGGGTCCCCTGTTTTTACGAACCAAAGAGAAGGTATTATCACGAAGACATGATTTATAGTCGATGTGATGGGCGAATCGACTGCCAAAGTCCGCGTAAATGTATTAGCGGCCGCGCGATATTTTGATAGATAAATGGGGGGTTACTTGGTTTAATAGTTAGCTTAGCGAATGTACTAGAAAGATCTCACATGCAATCATTTTGGTTGATACATGAATGTTTTGGAAGTGGCGAAGGCTATGTATGTGCATGTTTGGTTTCCCTGTGTAGTTATTCTGTTTTAACAGACTACTATATGTATTGGTACTTTTGAATTCTTCCTGTGCTAGTAATCCCGCACGCATCCAAGCAGGCCATTCTATAGAGAGCAATGTGCAGTGCAGTATAACTCAAATGTGATGATGATGCAAGCAATTTGCCTCTTGTCCTGCAATGTATATACGCAAATGTAGCAAACCACATGCAAGAGACGCCACAATTTAGTATAATTACGGTCAACTTTGAGGTATTCTATCCATGATAAAGAGTACGCAGGTAGTGCATATGTACCTACTCGATGCAAGAGTTACGTCTCCCCGTCCAGCATCAGTAATCTGAGCAATGCCAATGCCAATGCCAATGCCAATGCAGCAAACTCCTGTCCCGTTCTATCCACGCCTACCTACCTATCTATCTATCTTTCATGAACCCCCCGGGCCCTCCTTATACTACCACTACCATATTCGCTTAGCAACCATTTCATATCTCGCCACACCCATATAATCCCCCGGATCTTTATCCCTTCCCCCACCGTCCATCTTCTTTCCACCGGATGCTCTACTACCGCCCTGCAATCCCCCTTCTTTTGCATCCGCGTTAATCCATCTCGATTTCTCCTCGGTCAATTCAACCTCGCCTCTCCCACCGACTCTCTTGCCCGACGCGTCGTACGTTTCCCGCGGGAGAGCCCCCTGGGCGACCAACTTCTCCTTGTCTTTCATGTCGGCGTATCGATTGCGCGAGTACTGCAGTAGGACCATCCCCAGGAGAAGTTTGAGGATCAGCAGGACGAGGAAGACGATGAAGAAGACGACCACCATGGTGAGAGCGGCGATGATGTCGTCAGAGTTCCACGCGTACCAGGGGCGTGCATTTAGGGAAGAGCCGTAGGGATTTCCGTAGGTGGCGCGGCCGAGGGAGTCTCGAAGAAGGGCATCAAAGCGGCTCAGTGCGGCCATCATGGCGGGAGAAGAGGGCACGGCGGACTCTTGCATCAGAGATGTCTGCGTGGATGCGGGCAGGGGCATGGGGACATGAGCTGAGAGGAACATGTGGTATGTTTGGATGGAGGCGCGGATGAAGAGGCATGAGAGTGGTATGACGGCGAGTCCGAGGCGACGCATCAGAGATGGTGTTACGAAGGCCTGCAGTAGGTTAGTTATCTCGATCTTGGAAGGGGTAGAAAGGGTATTACGAGATTGGTAGAGCAGTGAAGGATAGCACGCAAGACTAGAAACACACAGAACAAAAAGGGCAGCTCACGTACATTCGTGTAATAGTCTTTGCACAAAATGTCCAGTGTCCTTCCGTAAAACAGTGGCTTGATGTTGTTGAACTTGGTCACATAGACATGCTTGACCGTATCAACGAGCATCTCACTACCCACCACAATCAGGAACGGCGAAAGAGCGTCCCCCAAATTCAACCAAGACGGCAGCACCGTAAAACTATGCGGGAGAATGGACCGAGGGTGCAACGGCACAGACAATTTGCCATCGTCGTGCGAGGAGTCGAATCCCGCTCCGGGGACAGAAAAAGCGCCCACCTCGACAATGTTGCGCATGCCGATAATGAGAAGCATGATCCAGAGGTGGAACCGCTCCACAATGTCCGCACACGTCAGCTGGAAGAGGTTGTCCTTGTCGAAGCGTTTGAAGACGGTGCTCTTGATTTCGACGAACTGGTTCGACAGAAGCAGCGTAAGCAGCGCGTTGGAGTAGGAATTGACGGCTACATTGAGCGTGATGACTTGGTAGTATAGCATAATGGAGTGCAAGCAATTGTACACGAGGGCCAGGAGGAAGATACCGAGGGGAAGAAGGATCTTGGAACGGCCAGATTGGTTCCGCGATAGTGTCTCGTGACTGAAGAGGCATTCCAGTATATCTTGGCCGATGGCGGACAGCAGGCGGTCGCTGACTTCGAGGATATTATAAATGACGTACAGCTTGATGGCGGATTGGGCCCGGATAAAATGGTACATGCGACTGGCATCAAGGGACATGAGAGCGAACGAACTGCAGATGATAACGGCACCCTGGAGAAGATCGGCCTTGTGGAAGTGCGACAAAGCCGAAGGGACCGACTTAATCCTTCTGTGTTGTGAAAACGAACCCGTCTTCGGGCCAGGATGCTGAGTGCTATTGGATGAAAGGGACGACAGATGCTCATGATCTTCTGCCTGTGATTCATATCTAGCCTGATGTGAACTATCCCGACGCACCGAGGCAGAGACACCGTCGCCGCCGGAATCGATGGTGGTTCCACGCGCACAGCTTCGGCTGCGAGATCGATGGCGGTCGGAAGCATCGCTGGGTCTTCTTGACCTACTCATCTGCTCACGCTTCCACAACCTGACCAAGCCATTTTGTACATAGCCAACTAGCGACCGCAATTCCCTGACGACCACATACCACCACCACCTAAGCAGCACGCCGAATGCCATAAAGAAGCGGATGGGAAGGATAGTAAAGGTATACAGCCATGCGTCCAGGCACGCCAGAGCTCCAAAGTATAGCGTTCGCTCCAGGTACAATGGCAGTAAAATCACATTCTTTAGCCTCTGTAATTTTATAGCATAGGACTCATATGGAATATCATTCAGGTGGGACTGGTGTATGTACAACGGGCTTGGTCGTTGGGCTGCCAGCTCAAGCTGCAAGTGTGTAGGTAAAGACATTGGAGGGAGAGGAATAATGGCTGGTATGGGTGACGGCGGGCTGGGTCCGGCATACGCCTGAGTTTGGTTCAGAGAGGCAGAGTCATTTTGCTGCTGTATCTGCTGTATCTGCTGTTGCTGTTGTCGCTGTTGTTGCTGTTGCGATGACATGGCCGCTGGCCCCGTCTTGATTGCAGGCGACGGCGGTCGTGCTCTGAACTGGCCAAACCCAGCCTCCCCATTCAGGTTCAGAGGCGAAGGCTTCGGGCGTGGATTATTCGAAAATCGTCTGGGCGGCGCAGGCTCCGGAATCATTCCACCAAAGTTCTTTTGGACCCGTGTCATCGGCGGTGTCGAGACTGTACGCGGCGAACAAGACCTTGGAGGTCGTTGTTGACCTCGAGCTTCCCAAGCTGAGCCGTACATCCATTCGCCCGGTAGCTCAACAACGAGTCCGTTCGTGGTCGGAAGCTCATCTAACCGCCGCTGTTGCTGCTGCTCTTCTTGCGGCCCTTGCTGCTCTTGCTGCTCTTGCTGCTCTTGCTGCTCTTGCTGCTCTTGCTGTCCCTGTTGGTCCTCTTGCTCCTCTTCCTGCTGTGTTTGTTGCCTCTCCTGCTCCTGCTTCTGGGACAAGTAGGACCCAGATCGGCACGCTTGTCCGAGTTCCTCATGCTGTGACGCCATCTCGGCTACAGTCTCTTGATCGACAGTGCCGTGCTCTGGCGCTGGCGCTATGGGCAACGAACTGGGATTGCTCGTGAGCTCCTCCATTTCCGCCGCTGTGAGCTTCTGTGGTTTCTCGTTCGTCCCGTTCGCTGACGCACTCGTGCCCCGCCGACGGATATTTTTTGTCCAAGAAGCGCGAGATGTCGAGCTGCGCGCCCCCTCGGGTACTAGTCCATCGCGCTCGTGCTCGTCCGAGTAGCTGTCCTCGCCGGCCGCTGCTTCGGGCAGGGGAGGGAACGGAGAGCGGCCTCTGCCGGAGTCCTCTTCCGGAGTGTTGGTCTCATCGTAAGGGGTCGCGGGCGAGGCTTGTGCTGGGTCGATGGGAGACGACGCAGAGGTAGCAGATGGTGGAGTTGGTACTGAGGGCGGTGACGAGGATTTGGAGTTGACGGGATCCAGAGTTGCTGCCATGGCCGTTGATTGCGAAAGGCTAGGTCATGGCTTGAGGGGGCGAGGCTCTTGGGCGATGTCTGGCCGATACGTTCGACGGGACAATGCAGTCGGCAAAATGGCAGCCGTTGTATGTACACAACTGTTTGTCCTTTTTTTTTCGGCGCTGCATTGGCCAGATAGGGAGGGAGGGCCCTTTGACGTCAAACGGGAGCTCTGGCACACTTCCTGCCACTTCTGCCACTCCTGCCACTTCTGTCACTTCTGCCGGCTGCGGGGTGGCGCGGAGTGGGGTGCCGCTTCAGCCTTCTCAAACGTCGGAGACATGCCTAATCTGAGTACATACATACATACATAACATAAATGCGACATGTATGTACAGGTGCAGGCAGCCTACATAACTACATACTAGGTACTCTGTATGGCTGGGGCAGAATGAATATATCGACTCTTCATCTGACTCGCCCTCCCCCCGTTTCCTTTACTTGCAGTCCTTGAAAACCTACTCACGCTCCTCAGTCACTCCAATCATAAAAACGCGATACATACAGTGGCCGACCCCAACAATTTCGACCGAGGCGGCCGTCCCCCCTAGCCACTGTTCAAGATTTTCGACAAAAGACAACCACTTGTCCTCTTCAACCCAGATATTCCTCGAACCAGCTCACGGCCTGCAAAAAGGCCTGCTCCTTGGCAAACTTTTGCGTCTTGATAGTCAAGTCGCTTCGCACGGCAAATCCATGCTCCACGCCCGAGAACAAGTTGATCTGATACGGCAGTTTGGTGGCCTTGAGAACCTCCTCGGACTTGTGGCGCTTCTCCACGGGGAAGATGGTATCTGTCTCTGCTGCAGCAATAGACAATGGCCCTGTAATGGCAGCGAGCTCGTCCTCCTCGATAAAGGATGGGTGGGCAACGTAGCCAACATCGATGCCGTCCTTGTAATGCCGGACGACGTACTATTCAATGGATCGTGGAAGAGAACAAGTCAGCCAACGCACGTGGCCTGCCCTAACTCTTTCTTCACTTATCCTCTCTGCTTTTTCTCAAAGGGGGAGCTTGAGGACCTCTCACCTTTGCGCCGAAGCAGTATCCAACCGCTCCTAGCTTCGTCACGCCCAGCCCCTTGATGTACTTGATGCCAGCCTCCACGATGGGGTCCACGAAAGGCGGGGTGTGGGGGTTCTTCCCGTCTGATCCCTCGGTCAGCCACTTCATGATGTTGAACCCTTCCGGTGCGTTGAGCTTGACGGGGTCGCCGTTGAACAAGTCCAGCACAACGGTCGTGTAGCCGTTCTCGGCGAACAAATCAGCCATGAGCTTGCTGTTCTCCCAGATTCCAATGACATCGGGGAGGTAGAGGATTCCGCGGCCTTGCTTGTTGGCTCTACCCTCGGACGGCGTGGCAATGTACGCCTCGATTTTATCGTCAATTTTGACGAGCTTGCCCTTTGGTGTTCCCCTGAGCCGAAGCCGTCAGATTTTTTCGCATTTGATAGCGTGACGGGGGCATTTCCCAGCGCAAGCTTTGAAGTACGGTACGAGACGAGACCTACTCGAACAGAGAGCCTAGCGAGCAGCATCGCCCGGGAGCATTCGAGGCCATGATTCCTGTACTGAAGTCGGTAACGTCGCGCGTAGGAGCTGTCGGTGGCGCGATACGATGAACGTGCGGTCAAGTTGCATGAAACACCAAGCACCATGAAACCAAAGATGTGGTCTACCAGGTAGATATCTATGCTCAACAAGCTTGGGCCGAACACCCCTCAGGTGCAGGTGTGACGCACCTCGGCCCCCGCCCCACCAAGTCCGATGTCGTTATCTCCGACGCCCCACGTTAACGTTATTGCGCTATTGTCGCAGGGTACAGAGGGGTATACACCGAGGGGGAAGATAGACTGTAACCGACAGGGGGAGTTGACATGTAACCGTCCCCCACTTTTTTCCAGATAACCCCACTTTTTTCAGTCGTTCCCACTTTTTTTTTCAACATTTCAATGTCCGTAAATTCCGGCACCCCACGTGATCTTAGGGCTGCCCTGCCTACGTGAGAGAATGTAAGGAGAACGACGCA
>SRPQ01000157.1:0-39358 GCA_018360075.1 Claviceps cyperi
TTCCCACTTTCCCACAAGTTGGGAAACTTAGCTCTTCAGTCAAATATACACCCACCATGTGCCCCCAAATTGCTTAACATGTCTTGGTAAAATGGACAGGTCACACTACAGTCTACGCCTACGTGGGAACCTTTGGAAAACTTCACCGACACGGAAGATTTTTCGGCGTTTGAGGCACAATGGGGGGAGTCAGACGTACGAACAACGGGCCTTCATAGAAACGTCGCCGCGTCGCGACCACGCAACAGAATTTAACTCTCTATCGCTTCAGGGCGGCCCTCCTGATGCCTCCCCCCTCCCAAAATAAAACCCTATTTTCAACGGTAGCCACCGACTCACCCTGAAGAGATAGAGAGATGAATTCTGTCGCGGGGTCGCGACGCGGCGAAGTTTGCTTGAAGGCCCGTCCCCCTAATTTGCCTCAAACGCCGACAACTTACAAAGCTTCCGTGTCGGTGAAGTTTTCCAAAGGTGCGGACCCCCGACCCTGATGACCTTGCTGTTGGTCCGTTACCTCGTCACATGGCCTCGCTGTTGGTCCTCGCTCTCTTAAAATCCAAGCCAGACTACCAGAGGCTTGAATGAGTCGAATCCATTATCCATCACAAGTTCACAACAGAGTACATTTGCATATTTCCGTACATAAATGATAAGCGCCCTCTCTGAGCTCTCTGCCGTGTAATCCACGCACAGGCTAGCAGTCAGATGAATCGGATGCAACCTTTGTCCTTTCTGGAGTTGAGTCTTCCTCGCACAAACCGAGTTTGATGATGGGAAGAACTATACCTATTCCCGCTCATACACGACAACGCATGTTATCATCGTCCTCGAGGGACTGCTGTCGTCCGAAAGGGGGTGACTGCGACGCACTGCGTACCGTTAAGTGATGCTCAGCTCTGTTGCGGTACTGTGTGGCCGCTGTGGTTCCGAGTCCTGCTACTGCAGCCTGCTACTGAATGTCAAGAACGGCTGGAAAAGTCTATCACTTGCGTGTTATTCAATGAAACGGGCCGACAGATGATTATTGAAGGCATATCTAGAGATAAAATCCACGGACCACCGAAATTCAGCTCGCCTGCTTGCTTCTTGCATTGCTAGCTTATTATAATCTATGCCCACCCAACGCCTGATTCACCAAGCTGGAAAAACAAAAAGGAAAAAAAAAACACATCTCACGTAGCCGGCATTTCCAAACACCCCTCAATTTTAAAACCTACGGCGAAGCTTCTTCTTGACGTGCATATCTCTCCTCCTCTTCCTGCTCCTCATCCTCATCCTCATGCTCTTCTTCGATTCCCAGAACCGCCGCCACGCTCGATAGACGCATCTGCCTTCTCGCAACTAGATCCGAACACGGCAGACTCGGCCGCGACTGGTTCAAGATGGACTCCTGCGATCCAAACACACGCGGTGATATACGGACCAGGATCAAGCGTAGGGTGGGAAGACTGATGCCTATGACGCCGACGTTGATTTCAATGGTGGACCACAAAGCCACGTCGAAGTAGTCCATGGTCATGTTGATGGAGTCATCGAAGTTGGACAGGGAGACGAGCCGATACACGGACACTATCGTGATGCTTCAAGAAGTCAGCGTAAACAGAACAATTCATTTATAGAAAGGCCAGAGCAAATGGGGGGCCGTGCAAAATGCAACATACAATGTCCCCATGAGAAACATGATGACAACACCAGCCTTATGCTTCCAGTGCAGTTGCAGATGCCGCACCCGATACAGCGGAATCATAATCATCCACAAATCCAGCGCAACATTCAGCGACCCATTCGCGTATGCCACCGGCGCCGAAGGAATACAAATGCCGTCAACCCCATTATCCACAAACTGCCTCCAGTAATACGAGACAGGCCTGCACTGGAACAGCGTGACAAGAATGCTCGCAATCGCCAACGTAGCATTAAACACCACACAGCCCCAGAGCAGACGTCGTGTCCAGGGCTCGGTGCTCGCGCTCGGAAAAATGGTCATGTAAAACGCCAGCAGCGCCATCTTGACGAGCGCAATATCAAGAAGGTACAGCGACTCCAGGATCCAGAAGTACAGCGCGAATTGGGAAACTGTACTCGTTGAAAGCGTCCATGTATCCCTTCCCATACCGTGTTGCGCCAGGCCGGCAATGTTGACGACAACGCACGGCAGACTACACATCGTGATGGCTATGACGACCCAATCTTCGGGACCGTATCGACGACTCGAGCTATAGTATCGTTTGTAGACGAGGCGCGCTGTTGTGACGAGTATGGAGAGAATGCCTAGACCGAGGTTGATGCCTAGGTATTCGTGCGCTCCTTTGGATGTTTGGCGAATGGTGCCGAGGCATGATGGGTTGGTTATCCTTTTTGCTGCTGTAGGTATGGGAATATCAATGGTCTTCGAGTCAGCGAGGGCTTTTTATTTCATATTTTTTACCCCGAATAAAGGAGAGACCGACGGATTGGGATTTCAAGGGGATGGATTGGGGGGGTGGATTCGTCGGTGTTGAAACGTACACATGATGTCTTCCCAGCTACACGAGCGTCGAAGGCATGATGGCGAATTGTCGATTGCACCGTCGACTTTACACGCGCAGATCTGATTCGTGCAGTTCATGTCTGTGAAGCTTCGGTCCGTACATTGTAACTTGAGGCGAGAGAGAATGATCAATATATTTTGACATGAGAACGAGAACAGACATGTATCTTGTCATGCGTTTTTTTTTTCTTGTTCAGAGGGGGTTGCGGGGGAGCTGTTTGAGGCTCCTCGATGCTGGCTAGGATAGCTAACTGGAGTATGGGGGATTGTTCGGGCAAAAAGGATCATGAGGTTCTTACACACAGTACAAGGCGGCAAGTCGGATATCGAAAAAAGGACAGAGGGAGAGTTGGAGCGTTGAGTATGGGCGCGCCCGAGCCCCTGGCCGTCGAACAAGCTGATACAGAGCATCATGAGCCAGATACTCGTGTGCCGGAACGGCATCACAGCTCTCATGATGGAAGAGAGCCCGCACAGCAGGCGAACCCTGCGATGGAGTGAGGATGCAGCATTCAAGACATTACACTCATTGCGTAACGAGTCACGATTTCAGGTAGGGGGGGGGAGGCAGAAGGAGAAAAGGAGGCTTCTCCTCGAAAACTTGTGACTTGTGCGTCTGGACGATTGGGAGAAGAGAGACCCTGTTGGGACAAACGTGGCACATACTTTGAGGAATTCTGCGTCTTACATGCTATCAGTTAGGTGCATCAGTGGCTTGAAGCTTATTGAGACAGATGAGACACAGGCAGGCTTTTGCCCTAGACCTCGTCTGTCTGCCTGCAGATTCTCGCAATCTCCCCCTCTCAGCACTAACAACGGCCTATGTACATAACCCATTCCAAGATACAGCAGACGTTTGAACGTCGATAGCTGTGTCGCACTGTAGAATAGCCGGGACGGTCCCATCATATGGATCATGGGGGTCAGATGCCATTACTATGGGCATTCGACTCCGCGGTGCGCTTGGCCCCAGCAGATGACGCTGCTGGACTCTGGAGACATTGCGAACCCGGACTCTGGTCTTGTGTTCCTCAGATGTCGACGACGGGTAAAAGCCTAGATGAGATCGGGGAGAAAATGTCGGTCGGCGGCAGCGGCGCCGGAACCGAGGGAACGCATCTCGATAATCGATTGCTGGCAGTAACCCCCCCACTGGTGACCAGATGGCTGACACTGGTAGGTACATGATTGATTGATTGATTGATTGTAGAGAAGATGTTTGTTTGCGGCGTTTAGCTCTGGAATGGACTGACTGGATGGGTTGGTTGATGACAAGTCTGAGTCGTTGGCGCGGTGAGCCCCGATGCTGCATCGGACCCGATTGGTGGTTGAGGTCCTTGCAAACCCACTTTATCTGGCTGACGTTTGATCGCCCGAGTTGTTCTTTTTACGGCCCAACGATTCACGAAAGATCCGCCTTGTCAAAACTGACAACAACCGCCAACAACCTGCCAAACTAATAAACTTCCAGACCGACCACGAGAGAGCTTCGTGCCTCATGTTTCTGCGGAGGCAATTAAACGCGCAACGCCCATTTGTAGCAGACCAAAAAGACACCAAGACGCGCTCAAGTATTGTGACATGCCGCCGCTTAGGTATACGTTTTTGCACCTTCTGATTGGTGTCTTTTGTTGTTGTTGTTGTTGTGTATTGATTGCTGTCTATCTACATATCTCACCCAAGAGCGGATCTGAGAACCGTGCAAGCTGTGACCATGTTTGCATGGTTCGCTAAGAATGACCCTTTCATCGACACCAGAATGCCCTTTTCTCTATTCTATGCCAGGACGCGTTGGGACATAGCCTCAAGACGTGAATTCTCGTCGTGCGCTACATGTTGTCAATGGGAAGCTCTTCGCCTCTGTTCATCCTGTCTTGTCAAAACGCGATCGATTTGTAAAAAGGCGCCAACCTATGATCCTCACTTTGGCGTAGTTATATTTATTATTTATTGAGCAAATTGGGGGGCAAAATGGAACTTTCGTTTTGACTAAAGAGCTAAGTTTCCCAAGTTGTGGGAACATGGGAATATTATGTACATAGGGTGCTGGTGCGGCCGTCACGTGATGCGGCTGCGCATGAGCATGGCTTATTCCTCAATATTATTATATATATTGGGGTAGTGAAGGACATCGGGACAGAGCCTAGAGGGGGAGTAAGACGGGGGCTATGTCACATGCATGGATGAGCATTGGCTCGTTGTCTCCTTCATGTCATGCAGGCGCGTGGTTCGGGTGAAGTCGTGGTGAACACAGCGGGAGCGGATCGGCTCCGAATCCGACGCGATGCACGTGGAGCACTCCTCGGAACGGGGTGACTATAGGGTGACGGCCACTTTTTGACAGGTTCGTTTCGATTCGACAGTCTGCGGCACCACTCAGCATCGCAAGACTCGTACAGAGCGGTCACCGTAAGCCGTCAAGCCGACAGCACGCATTGATACCTTGTTTTATCCATTGCCGTCTGAGCGAATGGATTCACCACCATGGATGCGGACACGGAACCCGAATCAGCGAGAATAACGGCCACCCCAGCCCAGGCTGCTCCTGCTCACGAGCTGCAAGCTCAAGCGCAAGTTCAAGCGCAAGATCAAGATCAAGATCAACGCCGCCAGTTGTCCTCGGATCAGGAACACACTCGGTCTTCTTACTCGACAATCGACCTCGGTGAACACACATCCCCCGCGCCCACGCAACGACTGAAGAAAGCGTCGTCGACTTGCTCCACCTGTCGATGTCGCAAAGTGCGCTGCAACGGAAGTCGGCCAGTGTGCTCTGGCTGCCAGAGGCTCGGCTTTCCCTGCTCCTACGATGATGCTGATGCAGATAGCTGGAATATGGCTATACCACGGCGAAGAGTGAAACGGGCCTGCCTGAGCTGCCACAGTCGCAAAGCCCGCTGCTCAGGCCAGACGCCAGCCTGCGATCGATGCCGCGCTCAAGGCATCCATTGCGTGTACCGCTCAGGGCGACGAGTCCTGGGACTGACAGCCCAGGGCAATTCTCATCGCGCACAGACTCCTCGTAGCCAGGAGGGCGATGAAGAATATCGCCAGAAGGAACTGGATCATGACGGCGTGGAAGGCGCCGATGCGTCTCCAATGGATCAGGCAAATACCCCGAGCACTTTCAATCAAGACAGGTAAGCTGCTTTCTTCGTCGCGGCCCGATACACTCTAGGCAGCACTACTGACTAGAACTTGATATGAACTGCAGTGCAGGCAACGAGCCATTCTTCGATTCAATCATCGGGCGCGCTTTCGACCAGTTCTTCCGCCACGTACATCACATCCCCATGTACTCGTTCTTACATCGAGCATCGCTTATGGAGCAGCACCATGCTGGAAAAGTGGACAAGGCTTTGCTGTTGGCGCTCGTTGGCATTACCTCGTGCCTCACAGACATGGGTCCCGGTGTGCGCGAGTACGGTGACCGTTGTATCGAACGAGCTGAGAGCTTGATCTTTGCCGACTACTCACGACCGTCCACATTCAAGGTGCAGGCTCTTGTCCTTATGATCAAGCATAGGATACTTTCGAACAGGTACCCGAGTGCCTTTGTGCTTCTCAGCATGGCCTCCCGATTCGCCGCGGCCCTTCGTCTGAACCACACGAGCCCCAATCTCTGTTTTCTGGCGCAAGAATCCCGACGAAGACTCATGTGGTCATTATACTGCATCGACACCGGAATCGCTGCCGGCTATCGGGATTTTGCGCTGTGGCGGGCCGACAGAATTTTTGTCAGCCTACCTTGCAACGAGAGAAACTTTGAGTTCGACCTACCGCAGCCTGCTGAGATGCTCATACCCGACAGCGTCGGTGCGGATGCGCAGCAATCCGAGGATATTGGGAGTCTAGCTCTGCATATCCGCATACTGCATCTGCGCCAGAAAATCATTGAGTTCACCAAGGATGTCCTCGTCAGTCGAACAATCACAGACACGTCGAGCCTGCAGGCGCCTGTCTTGGCCCTACACAATCAGTTGGATGATTTTGCCGGCAGACTCCCCGCGTCTTTCCAGTTTTCAGAAAGCTCCCTCCGGCTTCGCGCCTATTCGCCTCGCATCTGTGTTTTCGTCATGATGCATATCTGGTGGCACCAATGCCACTGCGACCTGTACCGTATGACCATGGCCGGATTCCGAGAGGCGTTGCCCGAAGCGACTCTTGTCCGTCTGGATCCAGGCTTCCTCGCGCACTGCCGGCGCCAGTGTGTTGAGCACTCGCTCGCCATGGCGGATATCTTTGCGTCGATGCAGAAACTCGGTGCGAAACCGGTGGCCGATTTAGATCTTGCCCTGTGCGCCTACCAGTGTGCTCGCATGCTCAAATACGCCCTGCATGGCCATGGCCGGGGAGACCAATTTGGCTTGACAGCCGAATCTGTCACAGAAAAGGCAAAGGTCTGCCTCGAGGCCATCAAGCAGTGCTGCATGGGCACCGCGGCAGGCGCCATCCGGTCCGACTTGGAAAGACTGATTAGCCAAGACCTCGGCGCGGAGTCATCGTCTTCCCCGCACGATGCCTCTCGTGATGCCGACGAGTCCAGCCGCGCTCAGGTCTCCGACACCGACATGTCTTCTGGGCATTCTGTGCTAGGGAACATTGAACTCACCCAGGACCCGGCCGTGATTTCTACACTGGCGACTCGGACAGCACGTAATCAACCACATCTAACAGAAGTGTCCATCCTGGGTTCTCAAACCGTTCATTCGAACAGCATGCAAACATTGCTTTCTGCGGCCCAAACTACTCAAACATGCCTGGCAACATCTGACCTCTGGGGCATCACCACCCCGCAAATGCCCACCTTGACACCGACACTATCTCTATCGAATGTAGAGACTGGGATTACAGAAGAGCATAGAGAAGAAAGCCACGCATCACAGGGAAAATCGGACCCGGCGTCTCACGAACTCAATAACGCATACGAAGGCGTCCTAGATGGTTTCGATCAAGACTACGGCCTTACCCACGCCATGGGTGTAGAAGCAACGCCGTGGAACTGGTGTCGAGACTTGGAGTGGCCGAATTTTCTGAGCAACGGCGTTGGAGTGTGAGGTTTTGAGGATGATGATGACGATGATGATGATGATGTAGACGGCAGGTGGCAGAAGCTACGAACATGCGCCATGATGCATGTTGTGGGAAGAAAAATAATGCGCAGTGACGGGGTGGTCATGTCATGATAATGGACGCGGGGAACGGGATGAAGCGACCAAGGGTGGGAAAATTGAACCCTGCAGCGACCAGCATAGAAGGGTTGTAGATAGAGATGAAAGCTTTCATGATGGACATTGCAAACATGAGAAAACGGGGCAATTGCAATGGAACCTCGAATGAGGGGCACAAGGGAAAAATGAGGAATTCAAATGGAAGAACACTACTCCGTAGATGAGTTCTGATGACTCACCTCGTAGACATGAGAACCAGGTTGTAAGTAGGGGGACTCTCTGCCGTGAATCCGAATCGTGATGAATACCTACATACATGGTCAACAAGTCCACTGTGCGTATAATTTCCCATCAACGGCGATGTCGCTCCATCTGGTACAAGTATACCATTCCTGATGGTATACCTAGATTGAGTGTCAAAATGCGGTAAGGGGCCGTGATGAGTACGTTGGTCAGCTCACACATAGATGAGGAACTGGGGCAAAAGAACAAGATGCATTAACTATTATTGTCCCGGTACATACGGGCGCCGGTAAACGAGTCCAGAATATGGCGCTCTCTCTTCTAAGCACTCCGGCATAACGCCATAGCCATCCATGATGTAAGTTAATCCTCGGTACAGCGTCACGCGTGCCAGAAATCAAGTCTTGATTCCGACACGAAATTCCCCCACTGCTGCTGTCTGGGGCTTAGTCACAGATAATCACAAAAGGCGCAAGAGATGCAGGGACTCTTGTGCGTTTACTCGGTAGGTTTCAATACAAAGGGCGGCTCGGTCCATGAGATTCCTGCTGAATGATGAATCGGTATGCTTGCAAAGACATGTGTGATACTAGACTGATGATAAGGTTTCATTGGCGTTTTACATGCATGATGCAAACGTGGACTCGTTTATATCGAATCCAGAAATAACACAGTGACTTGCAATATGGCATCTTGATTCTTCCCTATGGGCCTATCATCCACATGATTCGTGAAGTTGATCCTGGACTCGCCGGGTGACGAACTTGGCCTCGGCCAAAGAAAGGTTAACTAAGGTTTTCCCTAGCCTGTGAATTCAGAATCCGTGATACAGAAGGTATCATTCTGTACTTTTGTGCTCGAAAGGTTCCATGTGCTTGAGCCTCTTGTATTACACACACAGCATACCGACAGGTGGCTCAGGCATGGTGTTCCAATTTCCAAAATACCGGGTTCGTTAGCTAAGCAACGTGTGTTCTTCACTTCCTTCGTGTATGTAAGTTCTCCCAAAGCCCGGCGTTTCATCATTCATGTGCACTGCTTTCTCGAGTTTCTGATAGTTTAGCCAGTGTGAGGTCTCAAAGCGCTAGGTCAACGCAAATGCATGATCCCAGTCATCGACTCATCGTGACGGGGGGGTGGTCGTGCTTCCGTGTTTCTCCGAAGGGCACGATTCTGGTGTATATTGTCAGATAATGAAATCTTGACGTATCCCGGTCACGGTCTTGGGGGACTCGTTTTCTCTGGCTCTTGAATGGTGTCGTTATGCAATCAGTGCATGCAAGTCGACTAGTCCGTGTGACTATGCCACGCGGCATCACTGCTTGCCGAGTTGAATCATGCCATTTGTGACAAGGGCAGTATAATGGGCTTGGTCTGCTTGGAACTGATGAATGTCCATTCAGAACGTAATCATCAACTGTGGCTCGACAAGGAACTCTAGAGGCGTGTGATGTCCCTCTGAGACCTTGGAGAAGGCCCGCGATGATACCTCACACAGTGTCCTCCTCCCTATCTGTCCCCGGCTAACGGCCTGAATATCCCGAATGGCCCCGGGGTCCGAGAAGTCCTCTGCTCGGAATCCCCGTACTCCTACTCCTGCGCGTTGGCCCTTCTCCTATGACTGGCACACCAGGTGCGCGGAGTAGTGTGACACCATTCATCCTGGCGGCGGTCTTACTTTCTCGAAACACGCAATCATTTTGTTCCACTTGTTTTGTATTCTCGACAGCAAGCTATGCCGTTTCTCTAGCGCGCTACCAATGATACAGTATCTATCCAAAAAACTTGTCCGGCTCTGACCTTCCAGCAAGCGCTCCAGGCTCCTGGAGACCATATGACCACGTCCACGACTCGTCTTCAAAATGGAGATTCAAGATTTCTGTCCTTGCCCCGTTGTTGGGCACTTATTTGTTGTTGCATCTGTTTCAGGATCTCTTGAGTTAGCATATATACATTCATATGAACAATCATGTATGAAGGAAAAGAGATCGGAAAAGAACGTACGGGTGGCGAGAGTTGCCAGGGACCTGGTGGATACACTCGGCCAGTGCAGGGCCACCAGTGCAATAAGAGGGACAGGCATTACGTCCTGCGCCTCCGTCGACGACCTGAAACAGTGTCACGAGCTGTTAACGGGATACTCCAACGGCGGAGCATAGACTGGAAAAGGGATATCAAGAGGGTTCATACGCAGCAGTGTGATTTATCGGCGTGCTTGCACTGGTACCAGCCGGCACAGGCATCGACGGCGGCCACAGAGGCCAGGACACTGACGAGAATAGAAGCGATGCGGACCATGGTGGCGGTTTAGGGACCGGCGTGAGGAAAGAAAATATGAAACGGGTGTGAGAGTTGGTTGAGATTTGGAAAGCAAGTGTGAGTATGTCGATGATGTTGTTGATGCTATGAAGCAAACTTGCAGAGCATCGGAGGCATTCTTGATCTTATATACTCGTCGGTCGTCGTGATTCCTGAGTCCTCGTGAGTGACGAGTCACGTTACAAAATGAAGATCGACTCCCCCCCCCCCCTGGTCCCTTTCTTGGCAACCATCCATCGAGGAGGTTTTACTCGTCACATGAGGCGGCACTTGAAAGAGGCCGCATTCTGAAACGCGTGGCCGCCGTCACTGCATGTATACCTTGAAAGATTGAAGTCACGTCAGACGCCAACGAAGGCGACGATTCTGTGTGGTGGGACTGTGCTTTGCAGAATTTAGAATCTAGAATTTAGAATTTAGAATTTAGACTCGTGCGCACAAGAGGATTGGCGCGCTAGTTGTGCCTTGCAGGACATGCCCCGTATGCGTAGACGGATAGGGCCGGTTCGAGGGACTAGGGTAGGGGTGCTAACCCAATTAGGTTCGTGCTTCGCCAAAATTGCGTGGAACATCTTTCCCCAGCTTTTCTTGCAAGGCAGACGATCTGTATTGGTTTCATCATGCCGACTTTGCCCTAAGGCGCCCGAGGCGGCTTGCGTAGATGTTTGGGCCGTCTACGGAGTATTCCTCAAGTTCTGTGTATGCTATGTAGTGGAAGGGAGAGGCATCCGCCTCCGCCTCCGCAACCCTGCGGCCTCACGACCCGTTCTACATGCCTAAACTTATGCATACATAGTGGCTCCATCTTCTCTCGGGGCCTTGGCGCCAAGAAACCCACTAGACCTTCATTTAACGACTCATCTTCACGATGTGTCCATGGTCTGTTTACTCGAGTTTTCGGGTGTATTAGTTGGGTTAGTCCGCTTCTCTGTAATCAGGCTGTATGCAATCTTGGGACGTGACGGCCGGTAGAGCTGATGGAAGTTGCAACTGCCGATGAGTGCCCGTTGTAGGCCTATGTAGGAGGTACATATGTATAATGTAGGTGCTCATTCAGTTGATTTGAGTATTCCAGTCAAACTCTACAAAATACACTCGGTTGCGTATCTCTAGCATGCGGGTTGGCCTGATTTCATACTCCGTATAAGTGAAGTGAAGACTGAAGTTATTGCTGGCGATGTGAGGTAACAGGTTCTTTTGCCAAGGCGTGCTTTGCCAAGGGACTCGGGAGTACAATCCCGCCAACCTGCCAGGTCCATAGCCAGAGGCGGGATACCAAGAAGAGGAGGAGACTGGACAGAAGTTAGTTAGAACATACAGCCCCTTCGGAAAAATAACGCCCAACACCACATTGGACCCATAATGAATCACCACACCTATTTATTTCACTTTTTTCGCAATCTGGCCATTGAAAATGTCAAAAAATTTGTGATTGAGCAGGGTCTATAGAATCATGAAGGCTAAGTTAATCAGTTGACTGCCTCAATACTTCGTGTACCATCCCTTGGAATCTATCACAGCCTGAAGACGGTCAGCCACGCTGTCGATGAGGTCGTTTACAAGCTCCTTTTCGACTTCATCCCAAACATTTGTCGCAATTTTTCCGAGGTGCTCTAATGCGGCCTGGGACTTCTTCATATGAGCCATATTCGGATCCCGTTGAATCGCTATTTCAAGCATGCCCATAGGTTCTCAATGGGATTCAGGTCGGGGCTGTATGGCGGCACCCCTAGCTCCTCGAGGCAATCTTTCACGAATTTTGGCAGTGTGAATCGGCGCATTGTCATGCATGAAGATAGTGTCACTATCGAGTATGGTTGGAACGTATTATTCAAGGTGATCACGGTAAGCCGCGCTTGTGACGCCGCCTTTCTTTTCTTTGAGTCGGGGTCCGGGGTCCCCCGGGAGGACAACGAGAGAACCCTGATTGCCGTAGCGAATTCCACCCCAAAATATAAGGCTATGTCGAGTTTTTTTTTGACTCTAGCTTGTACGTAATCGAACTCGATTGCTTTTGAGCCTAGAAAGAGTACAGTCCCTTGGTTGGAATCCGAGTTATCGTAAATACAAGTTCAACGTGCAGTTCTGACCCGCACGGCGCCAAACCCACGCCTGGATCTGTCCATCGCCGCGCGCAACAGCGCATTCATCTGTCCATAGTACGCGACAAAACCACGCAAGCGGCTTTTCACGATACCTGAGCGCAAATTGGAGTCTTAGTTGGGCATGTTCTTCAGTTAAAAATGGGCGCTGTGCGGCTTTGCGATGTATGACTTCAGACTCTCTCTTTCTTGAGGTGCCGTACAATTGTGTCCGTAGAAACACGAGGAGCGCATGTTTCCATAAGCTCTCTAGTTGTAGTGAAGGGTTTTTGGGTTGTGTATGCCTGAATACGTCGCATATCATGTTTCGATAGCTTTTTCGCACGTCCTCGCCCTTTCCGTGAAATCCCCCAGTTTGTTTCGTGAAGCGTTTTTTGATGCCATATACGAGGCTTGGGAGAATTTCCGGACCCCTGACAGACAGACATATTTGAGGCCTAAAGATGTTCCTCATCGCGACTTCTGCTATGTAACATCGTCAAAGTGTATCACGCCCTGCCTTTGTACTCGATACAGACCAGATCACGTTCTTCCAATCTTCCAAGGTCCAGTCTTGATGGGCTAGACACCACGCGAGGCGATCATCCCTCATCTTCTTCGTCAACCCAGGCTTTCTCGTTGGCTTCGTCTTCTTGAGCCCACTTGCACTGCACGTAGGATGCGCCAAACTGTATGTCGAGATATGTTGTATACCCAAGTTCGCATCAGAAGAAATCAATACACCAAGTTCTTCACAATTCAGAAGATCCCCAGATTACGTGGAAAATCTGACGATTAAGAGTCTCACTGACTTCTACCAAGATACTTTGAAGAAAGAAAAAAAAAAACATAATACTCTTTTCATATAGTTATCCGGGATCTGAGGATCCCCTCTCACTACGAAGAAAATGGCTGAGAAGAAGCAACCCGTTACCGTCTGCTTAAGCCGCCAAACCGACTGGGTCAACATGGATAAAATTTATCCAAATTTCAAAACTCGCGCTAAATCTCTCAACCTTTGGGACGTCATCAAACCAGGTTCTATCCTAACATTCCAAGATAAACCAAAGATTCCCACAATGCCACCGCTGTCGAGATACAAGACAGAAATAGCAGACATTGTGGCGAGCCGCGACCGATGTCGACCAACTATCGGTCAAAGGACTCAAGGACTACGAGCAAGGACAGTCCCGTTACATCACGCTGCTAAATGAATACAAGCAAGTCTATAGCGAATATGCAACAGAGCAAAGAAACATCATCGATACTTTGACCGCGCTGATGCAGTCAACAATCACAAACGACTACAGAACACATGCTGTGACCCGGATTACTCTCTATAAAAGTGGCTCGCCAACCTCGCCAAATACGCCGCGCACCTCGTATCAATTCCGATTCCGAAGGACCAGGAGAGAGAGACTGGCTCTTGACTTTCACTCCTACAAAATGTCCAACTTGACCAAAGAGAAGAGCCAAATGCTGATCATGGACAGATACTCAGGTTTCCAATGGGACTTCTATTTCACGGATAATCGGTTGGCAGACTCAATTATCTTGAAGCTCAAGGATTTCTTCCTGTTTTGGAAGAATCACTCCAACATCACTGACACTGTCAAAGTCATCGACTCAGCCAACGAAGATTACCACCGTCAAGCCCAAAGTAACAAGCTGGTTGGAAAACACAAGGAATCGTCGTTGAGCCTTCAGCGCCCGACACGCAATCTCAGAATGGAGGAGCTGAACGCTCAGGGGGTGTGAACAAGATAAGGGCTCGTGCAATGAATGTGGACGCACACCTCTCTGATGATCTGTGGTCTAAAGTTACAAGAGCAGCAGTTTACCTCTACAATCGGACTCTGAACTACACCAATAACTGGAAAACGCCATATGAGATTGTCTTTCATCACGCGGCCTTCCGTAACGGAATAGTGATACATAGCTCATACATACCATGCTTCATTGAACGTGGTTACGTGATCGGAATTCATCATTCGTCAGTGCTACATATCATGAACTAGTCTTGAAACCATCTCGCTACTGAGTACTCATCCCAACCCGCCCAAGGACTCACCCCTCACCCACCCCTCCCTCCCACCAACTCATTCTGCCTCATGAAGCTCTTCGCCAAGGCATCTCCCCCCCGCTCCGCCTCCTCCATCCAATGCACAGCCACACACATGAGCCCGACGTCCGTCCGAACATCCCCATCCTTCTTCCCCCCTGGACTAGACCCTGCCGCTGCCGCTGCCGCTGTCACTGCTGGTGCTGCCGCTGGTGTAGGTACTGCTCCTCCTCCTCCTCCTCCTCCCCCCATCTCCACCCCCGCTGAGGATGGTGCCGCCGCCGCCGAAGCATATCTCTCCATGACAGCCTGCTTAAACACCTCCCGGGGTTTCACGAGCGGAAGAGTCGTTTTCTCCACGTATTCTGGATTCGAGAGGTAAAAGAGGGCGAGTTCTCGCTGGGCAACTGGGTAGCCTTCCTTGGCGGTAATGGTCCACAACTGGCCGACGTCGTGGAAGGTGTAGGTGCTTGAAGGGGGAGGAGGAGGAGGAACCGGAAGGCGCGAGGTTGCGCTTGTGCTTGCGCTAGCAATATTTCCTGCCAAGCCTCCCGTCAAAGGGGGTATTGGGCCGGTCTCGGCAGCAGATTTGCGACACTTTGTATGGTATGCTACCACGTCGTCGGCCATTTCCACCATGGTGAGGCACACGTCTGATTTGAGCTTGAGTGCCGCGAGGCCAGTATCCCAAAAGGCTTTGCCGCGATCAGGGCTATCGAGGAGGGCGGGGGGTACAAAGGCGGCGATGAGTTGGAGGTCGCGAAATAGGGATTGGGGCCGTATGCTGGCGTCTCGCAAGAGGCGCTCTATTTCGTTTGTCATTCCATCGGTGCTTGCTAGAGTGTTGGGAAAGATGGGCCTTGTTTCTGGATTTGTCTGTCGTGGTCGGCTTGCGTCTTCGCTGTCTGGCTGATTCGCAGGCCGGAGCGTCGAAGATTGGGTGTCTAGAGACGCTTGGTGCATGTGTGCCCCGCGATCGTCTGCGGTGCTTGACCCGGCGTCGGATCGAGTCGCTCTTAGCTTCTTCGAGCTACTCCATGTGAGCGAGGCGGTGATGAGGCTCCCAAGCTCATTCAAGGCATTGAGCTTGGCAAAGGGACTGGGATGGACACTCAGCATATTGAGCAGGCGACAATATGCCTTCCTGAATGGAAACTCAATCGACACGTCTTTCGCGTGTGTTGATGACGAAGCGCTGGCTTGACCTTTATTCCCGCTGCCACTGCCATCTTGGCCATCCATATCGTCACCAAGACTACCACTCGGCGGCTCCGTCTGTCGGTCAGTGTCCCGCAAGTTACGACGACATTTCTTCTTTTCAACCACCCTTGGTCTTGGAGAGCCTCGACTGCTGGCCTCCTTGGCTTTTTTCGCATCCCGCCTCTGTTGTTGTGCGCGACCAGCATCGGTCTTCTTGGCCTTTTCGGCGTCCTTGTAAATCTTGCGCTCTAAACACTCCTGTCCGAATTTGTTGAACCAGGCATCCGTCTCGGAGCCACGTCCCAGGACCTGGACTCCAAGATCAGACAGCAGCAGGCTCGTGAGAGTCTGCCGCAAGCCACTCAAGAATCGTGTCTTTTCATCCTCGGCTCTCTGCAAGAAGATTGTTTCATGAGACGACGACACCGACGTTCCCGGCCGCCCCGTCGAGACACTGGAGCTTGAAGGGATGGCCGTCTGATGCAAATACCACCCAGAAAACGTCGTCGGGAAATTCGTTAAGCTTGTCGGGGGGGAGCAAGCCCTTGTGTGGCCCGAACCCAGCGACATGGCCGGTTGGAAGGGCGACCAAAACGTGCTCATGGTCATGGAGTCCGCTGTGTTAAGTGGCGATACTTTGGTAATGTAATCGTGATTTTCCACCATGTCGGACAAAGAGCTTCTAGGTCGAGCGAAATTAACACGAGATCCCGTATCTGTAGAATGCTGACTCGAGCCAGAACTGACACCGTATGTTCGGGAGTCGCGCCCTAGCCAGCCCGGCCTCGTGGAAGTCGTCGAGCCCATGCGTCTCTCGCTGTCGCTATTCACACTCGAACCATCGTCGCCGTACAGCTTCCAAGCCTGATCCCTCGCTCGGGCCCTCAAGCGATCAAAGACCACTTTTTCGCGCTTGAAGAGATCACTAGACCATAGGACCGGCGCATCTCGAATCGTCTCTCCGATCAGTTTAGATATGCACTTTTCCACCTCGAGACAGAATCTGTGAATACGCTCCTCGCCTTGACAGAAGTTTTCTATTCCGTACTGCTGAAGCCACTTCGCCGTCAATTCAGCTTGGTCATCGCTCAGCTTATTCGGACCCCCCTGATCCTCCGAGGCAGCCAATAGATCCACAATCTGCGACTCCGTCCGGTACAAGTACGAGGTGCCGCCATGGCCTCGTCCAACATTTGCGCGAGATCGCTGCAGGGAATCCCACCGTCGAGGCATGCCCATGGTTTTTAGTGCCTGGCAAATGTCTCTACTATGGGTATACTCCTTAGAATTGAGCACATCGGCCACATACCACATCTTGTCGCGCAGGGCTCTGACACGCTTCATCATCTGATCAATTAGACCTTCGTGGCGCTCCTGGCTTTGCTTCAGCCATATCAGCCACGCATCATACTCTTCGATGGCAGCGGCAGATTGTCGGATCGAATCCCGCGGACCCCGTGAAAAGATGTTGATTAGGACTGTGAATCCGTTCTCCCGAAGGGAAGGAGATTCCAAGTAGGTGAGATGCTGGAGTGTCTTCCAGTAGACGTGGGCCGAAACGAAATCGGCTTGCGCCCTGGACTGTGAAGAGGCTGCCCTTAGCATTTGCATCAAGATAGGCTCCGTGTTGTCGTCACCATCGCCTTCGTCACCACCTCCACCATCACCATCACCATCACCGACAGTGTCATCTATCGATGTGGCTGTGCCCGTTGGAGCACCAAAATCCACGCCAGGGGAATACACATTCTGTCCTGAATGGTGCCTGTAGGGATTGCGGCTAGACATTGGCTTTCCCGTCGCTATCACCTTGTTCTTGGATTTGTATTTTCGAAGTTTGGAAGCTCGATTTGTGAGTTGAGCACCACCTTTGCCAATCTTTTCCAAACTCTGTGGAATTTCGTATTCCTCCACAAGCTTCAAGATGGCATCTCGCAGCGAATGGTAGCCTTTTCCGAGCTCTGAGCCCTGAGCATCTTCACCCTCGACATCGTCTGTGCTGGAAGAATCATCATCATCCACTTCGTCATCTGGATCGTAGGTCATTGTCGTGGATAATTTTGTTCCGTCTGCAGAGAGGAACAGCACGATCCAGCGCTCCGCACAAGGATGGCCTTTTCCTTGCGTAGCCTCTGGGCCCAGAGTTTGGTTCATTTCGTGGACAGCAAGTCGTAGACGATAGCCATCATCCTCGTGTTGATGAAGTCTCCTTTGCGCTTGGGAGTGAGCCGATGGCGCAGAAGATTTCTGAAAGAATTCATCATTGGATTGGACATCGCGAACGCCCTCCGGGGCGGCTGTTGTTCCGTCGCTGACCACTGACGATATGCTCGTGCTTATGATGGACGCGGTTTCCATATTGTTTGCTCGATACCCGTTCGAGCCAGACGCCTGTTGCGAAAGGGCGGAAAGCCCCGAGGCGGAAGCCGGACCGGACTGGAGTGTACTTGACATGCCAGGTATGGACATGGACATGGACCCGGACATGGGGCGCCGTTCAGGAAACAAGGCATTGACCAGAGTAACCAGGTCTGAAGGACTCAGTACCAAATAGGGATGAACCTCGACAGTCTCTCTCAACGAAGTGATGGACCTGGCCGGGAGTAGCTTTGGCGTGGAGACTTTGGACTGGGCGCCTTGGAACCGGGCATGGATTCTCTCTACATGAGCTTTGATCCGAGGGGGTACATCCACCGGCACGCATGTTGCCGAGGGCTTCCCACTCCACATGCTGGACACATACTCGTGAGCCTTCATGGCGACTTTTGTCAAAATTTTCTCTCGGGCATAGGGCGTGATATGGTATTCTGCCAACATGCCGTATGATTCGGGATGAACAATCACGCCCAGCAAAAATACAAAAAACAGGCATCTCCAGACCAGCCAGCGAGATGTGTTTTCCATGTATCGGTGGTCAAGTTTGTTCACGATGG
The DNA here is from genome assembly GCA_018360075.1 of Claviceps cyperi. Lineage (NCBI taxonomy): Eukaryota > Fungi > Ascomycota > Sordariomycetes > Hypocreales > Clavicipitaceae > Claviceps > Claviceps cyperi. The sequence goes on from SRPQ01000157.1 coordinate 18,540, forward strand.
CGTTGCCGAGTTCCAAGAGGCCTTCGGGAATGCCAGTGGCGTCTTCGTCATCAATAATGTCAAAAAGTCCTGAGACGGCCGTGTCGTAAAAGTCCCGGGCGGCAGCTTCATCAGAGGGGTTCCAGTCAGAGAGATTGAACCGGGTCCCGTGTTGATCCTCTGCTCGATCGAGAATGAACGCTCCGTCTTCCAAGATTTTCATCAAGTACCATTCCATATTGGACTTGCCGGACCAATCGCGCATGGCAGTCCATATGTTCAGCACCGAGATGAGGAAATGTTCGCCATTCGACTTTGGCTGCTGGATTAATCTAGCCAGTACAGTGGCCCAAATCTCGGTTCGTCGGCGATCCTCTGTGCTGTCGGGGCCGGCCGAGTTTGCGAAGCATGAATGAATCAAGATGGAAAGTGGATCATGCCGCTGAAACGAAAGGAGACGCTCAAGATCAGAGGCTGCACCGCTTCGGTTGGTGGAGCTTCCGTGATTTCGACTGGCCGACCTGGAATGAAAGGGCAACACGGATTCCACAGGCTCCATTCCCTTGTGGAAGCTCAGAAAGGCGTTCAGTTCTGCGCTAGATAGTGCGCATATCCGAGTCGCCAGGTAGTCAGGATTCGTTCGAATATCAGACAAGAAGTCAAGGAAAGTGTCACGAGCCATGGCGGACATTTCGTGCAGAAATGGCGTTATGGAGCATAAGGGCCCGGCAGCGACAGTGGAACTACTGGCAGTATCCGGGCTTTCCGATGAGCCCAAAATGGGCGAAGAGATAGGTTCCATATCGGGCTCCAGCAAAGCATACCGTCGCAGCTCATCACAGCTTGTTCGAATATCTTGAATCGCGTTGTACAGCAAGCCAAAGCCCTCCTTGTCATCCTTTCGGAAGCAATCGACCAAGTTTCGATGTGCAATATCGCCACACCTCGTAAGGCGAGAGCTCAGGGCCGTAGAAACAAGACTTCTCTGCAGGCGAACCCTGGTGTTGGCGCGCTTTCGCTCCTGGTATTTGGAAAGACGTACGACATGGGCCAGTTCCTGCAGTGTGATGCTTTCATCATCTTTTGTGATGTGTGAATTGGTGAACTGTGTCAGATCCGGCAGGAGTGGTTGCGTGCGAGGCTGTCGGAGGTTATTATCAGCACTTTCCGCGGACGCTATCACTGGCTGAACCTTGACATGGCGAAGCTGGCTTGCTTGGGTAGTAGCAGAACCATCTGGCTGTGCCACAAGCGGTTTCCTCGCCGCCTGATAGTTTCTTCGATTTCCTTGGCCGGCATGGCGTAGCGGAAGCCCAGACTGGACAGCGCCCGCAGGACGAGAAGGGCTCCGTGAAGGTTGACAAACGTGTTGGTGAAATTCTTTGCGGTTTTCGCTACGTGTAGACGGATCCGGGGATCGAGTCGGACGAGTAGCAGTTGGCGACACAGCTGAGGGGGGGAAATGTGAACGTCAGCAGAGGAAGCAAAGCCAAAGTCGACCAGTGAGTGTATTAATATATTCAAGCGGGAGCGGGGGGAATAAGAGGGGCTTGTTTCCCTGCTGCCATGTAAAGAACAACGAGTGTATTTCGACGTACCCGGGGGGGAGCAGATGCGAACGGGCAATGAACAGGACGAAGATGAAGACGAAGACGAGAGCGAGGGCGAAGGCGGCGAAGGCGAAGAGCGCACTTGTTGCATGGACATCATCATCACAGGAAGGTACCTATGTACCTCTCAGATGGGTAGCTTGTTGGTGGGGTAATTATGTAGGTATGTATGTATCGCAGCGCGCAGTACGGTTTCTCCTAGAACATTGCAACCGTCTTGCCGGTCGAGCAAAGGCCATCTAGGACGTCCAATCAAGGACGGCAAAGGAGCAGCAGATGAATATCACACGGCAAACTTGAGGCACTGGAAACGGACGAGGCTGCTGTCTGTTTCTGTCTCGATCGCGGGATCGCGGCGCGATAGTGGAGTCTGTGCTTTGGCTCCGAGCAGGGGGGTTGTGACGGCGAAGATGGCAGCGCGTCGATGGACTGAGGCACGTCTAGCCTCTACTCCGTAGGTATGTATGTATGCAGGACCGTAGGACGTAGATGGGAGGAGGGGCAAAAGAATAAAGAGAGCATAGAGCAGGGAGCAGAGAGCAAAGACAGCAAAGACGGCAAACCAACACGAGGGGGCGGCGATCCTTACATATGCGCGTCGGAGGTTTTGGAGAGAAGCAGAAGGCAGAAGGGATGGAGCCCCTCGCTGGCAACTCGGCCACGTCTGCATCGTCTGCATCGCGGAAAAGGCTTCAGACGAGTTGGAAGTCGAACAGAAGCAAATCACATGATGTCTGCACCACTACTGCACAATGGCCCTGCGGGCGCATCGTCGGTCGCGCGCCAACAACACCAACGCATCACGTCTCGAGCCTTCTCCTGCGCATTGTCCAGTAACGGCCATTGGTGTTCAGACCAACGGAGATTGGAACAGGGCGTCCGATTGTCTCTGGAGTCCTGGACTATGTTCCCGCTCGATGACTTGCGCAGGTCGCTGCAGATTACTTGTTCCAGACGTTGTTCCAGATGTGTCCATGGCACCGCATTCGAGGATGGCGGAAGAGACCCCCGAATCCCGATCCCTTGACGGAGAGCAGACGTGGTCACTGGTCACCAAAGGGGTTGCACGTCAACAGTGCTATAGCGCACGCACTGTGCATCCTTTCCCCCACAGGCGCGCCTATCAGCACAGTGTAGAGCGTGCATCAGGTGTGAGCTGGCACATGGCACCGCAGCGTACGCGGCTCACACAGCTCACCAACTGCAGGACATGGTACATAACATATGTACAGTACAGTACAACTCGCAACTCTACCCCGTGAGTCCATACAGAGTCGACTTCCATGTACAGATACGGGCAAAGGCGAGCTTTGCTTTCTGTTTCTCTTCTCTCCCCTTTCCTTCTCTTATCCAATATCCTGTCCTCGTCCCGTTCTATCCAATCCATGCCCTCCTCCACGAAAAATAATGCAGTCAATCGTCCAATCCCGCTCGTCCACGCGATGCAGTAACCGCTCGCACTAGACATGTGTGCCAAGCTGCCAACTCATTTCGCGATCCAGATGTTCCCTCCGGGTCATGTTCCATGATGAAACCAAGCCACATCGAGCTGCGACAACTACCCAGCGCGTAGGTACACCTAGATACTCCGTATGTACATACGTAGGATTTGTCGTAACTTGTGGGTGTCGAATATGCAGCTGAGCACCTCTCCCCGGCGCTTTTCTTCACCCCATTCTTTCTTTTTTTTTTTTTTTTTTTTTTTTTTTTTTTCCCTCTCTCTGTCTGTCTTGAGGCTTGAAATTGTTGTGCATCAAATCATGTTTCATTTCCATTCAATGCCGTCTTGCCTGCTGTTCGACGCCGTTTTTGTGCTCTCCTTTTGGTGGCTGTCCAGTGCGAGCATTCATGTGAATCTGATTTTACGGAGTATGATCTTCTGCTCTTCTACCCGTCCCGCTTACCCGTTTATTACATACGTACTCCGTATAGACGTGGCACTTGCATCCGGCGCCTCCATTGAACCACGTCGATTGTGTACTCTTGTGACAAATCGCATGTAAAACGGATGTGTTCAGACACAGGTATATAGCCGTATCACACACACACACACACAAGTTTTCTAGCAGAAATGCCAAGCAGTAGCGAGTAGCCTTGCCTGTTGTTTCCCTTGGGCGCGTTCCTTCTTCGACAGCCGCTGCAACGCACATACGGGGTGACACAAACTCTTCAATCATGGCAGCGATTTGTGTGTAGATAGTATGCTCAACTCGAAGAATCATACATAAACACGTGTTGGCTATCTTGTGAAGAAATCCGTGTGCCACGGAGACGTGGGCCTGTTCACTAGGTTAGGCGCCCGTTTGGGGATCTGCATGGTCTCACATGTTATCTTGTGAGGCGATTGGGATCCTACATGGCTCTTGGTCGCAGATGCCAGAGAGACATGCCGTAGCTGCTGCTGCCCTCAATGAAGTCGCTCCGGGCTTACGTTGTCATCTTTGAATTCCTATTGGCGGACATCTTTTCATGAGCAATATTTCAAATTCGTGGTACCTGTAAGAGAGCCGCAACACGGTTTGTGCACTGCTACTGCATCAGACGCTATAGGAATTCGACACCGCCATCAGAGCCAAACCTCGGACCAATTTTGTAACCAAATGTAACGAGAGCACAAGAGAGGTACTTCGCTTCAGTCATCCCATTCGCAGCCGACAAGTGCTAGATAATTGCGATGGACCCCTAAAATGAAATGCACGTAAATATCAGAATACTCCAGCAAATGCTATGAATGAACAAGTCGTAGAAACATCACACCCGCCACCATTTTTGTGTGTCCAGCCTTTGTAGGCCATCCAAGCAACACCTGAAAATGACCCTGAAAGCAACAAGACCGGTATCTATGCATATATGACACGAAAACATGCCAGAAACATAGTCTTTTTCCCCCTTCAAGGTATAGAATCAAGTTTTGCCTCCCAAATCAACCCACAGCTGCATCATGACTCGTGTCCTTTGGAAATTAGGCTTCACGACCGAATCGAATATCAAATTCCTTCAACACGCTCATAATACTCGCAGCCTCAACCTCCACGGCCTGCCTCCCCGAAACAGCCCCCCCGCGACCTACAGGTCCAGCCGCCGTAGTCTTCAGCTTAGGCAGCCACGAAGATATGTCGTCTGCTGCTTTAGAAAAGTTGCGGTGACTCGAGAGCGTCTGGTATGCCTCCGCACAGCTGAGACCCAGGGTCGGTAAGCTCGGCAGCGTCATCTTCTCGGGCGGTAGGTTTGACTTGCAGCAGCCGCCCCCGGCGCCTTTGCCGCCACAGCAACCCCCCGAGGAGGAGGAGCCTTGCTCACGACTGTACTTGGCGTTCATCAACCGGCAAAAAAGCCCGGATTTGGGATCGGCTTGGCATTGAGCGCAGGTACCTGGGCCGTTGGTACCACAGCCACTGCTGCTGCTGCTGCCGCCGCCAGTTGATGACGGGGCAGCTCTTGTCGGCTTCTTGCGCACACCGCGGCGCGGCAGTTTGACAGCTCCATCGGCTGTCATCTCCACGACCGTGGGCAGTGGGAGGATATCAGGTTCTGACGGAGGCGGCGTTTGCGCTTGGTGAGAAGATGGGTGAGATGTCTCGGCCGGAGTCATCGCTGGCGTGGCCATGCCGGCAGCGTCCTCGGCACAGACACAGTACGTGCCGTCCTCGCAGAAGCCACACTTTTCTCTGAAGCTCATGGCTTCACCGGATGGCGCTTGACATTGTAACGAAGATGGTTCATACGACGTCTCAGGCACGATCGTACTGGGAGCTGGCTTTTTCTGTCGCGAGAAAATGGTCGTAAAGTCCGTCTCGGTGATTGGGGGGATCGCTGCCGCGCTGGCCCTGTGCTGCCGCTTGCCTCCTGACCATGTTGCGGACGGAGAGGCTGGCCTCTTCAACTCTTGTCCTTGTCCTTGCTCTTGTGCTTGTGCTTGTCCTGGCACTCTTCCTTCACCAAGGACCTGATCCAGACACTCACAAGGAGAGCCAAAGCTGCATTTACCGCAGCCCGCTGACGCCGATGCGAGGGCTTCTTCAGCACAGGCACAGCGCCCGTTTGGCGAACAGTTGCCGCAAGTCAGGGCAGCATCAGCATCCGGAGTACTCGAGCTGATGTCTAAGTTGAGCGGCGGGCTGATGATTTCCGATATGGAAAAGCTTCGGTCTTGAATATATTGGGGATCGGGTCCGTCCGATGAGCCGAGACGGCTTGTATGATGATGTGTTGAACTAGGGTTTTGACTGTAAGCGTGGCCGGGGCCATTCATACCGTGAGACCGGTACAGGCCTTCGCTATGCCTTCTCTTCAAATTTTCTGCTTCAGTCTCTGCACGGATACGGTCTTGACGCTCGCGATCGAGCATATTCTCTAATAGCAAACATCTGGAGCGAGACGACTGCAGATCCAACTCGAGGCTGTGGATTTTGTCCTTGAGCTCCCGCTCTTCTTTGTGGTAGTCATCTTTGATTTCATCAAGTTGCTGTTCCAATTCCCCCACGCGCGCAGCTCTTCTCTCGCGAAACGCGCGCTGAGCAGCCCGATTCTGTGCCTTTCTTCTGGTGGGAGGGGTATCTGTAGCTGGTTTGCGTCCGGGCTTTGGTCGAGGAGGAATGACCCATTCCTTCGATGTCATAGAGATCTTGGGGCCTTTCGCAATGAGACTCGGGCTGTCGACGGTAGCCATGATCGAGCTGTTGTCGGAAGATGGCGGCGCTGAGAGGCGAGGCAGAGGCGGTGCTCCGCCACCGAGTGGTTTGAGTGCGTTGGTTGCCTTCGGGGGCTTGCGCGGGAGCGGAACTCGAGCCGGTGGGATGACGGCGGCAGCCGCGATGTCACGGCAGGCAATCCTTTTGTCTGCTTCGGAGGTACTTTGAGATGTGATCGGCTTCTCTTTGCTGCTGTCGGGTGTGGGAGAGGGAGCGAGAAGGGGCGGCGTGGAAGGCATCATGTGTGCAAACGAGTGGAGCAGTTTTAGAGGCGGCTGTGGATGCTGATTCGTCACTTGGGTGGAGTCGACCTCTCGAAACTCTGATTCGGAGGCGCAGGATCAGATAAGAGGAATGTAAATGGACGATTCTACCTATGGCGCGGGAAAGCCAATATCTCCCAGAACAAGACAATGCAGAGTCGCCTTGCTTGCGCCGAAACAAGCGAATTGATTCGAGGACGAAATTTGATAAGTGTGAGTGCCGTTGGCGAACGGTACTTCGTTCCGTCTCCGTTGTCGAGTAGCGTGTTCCTGCACAAAGGGAGAATCAAGAGGTTTCGCCGTCGTCTCTAACTTCGCTCTCCCGTTTGAAAAAAGACTTGTGGCCCGCGTTCTTGGCACTGAATTAGAGGGTAATGTGACTGGCTGGACACCAATCCCATCTGATGCGGCACGGAGTCTGAGAGAAAGAACTGCTCCTTCGGGAATGAGGGACAAAAATTTCAGAGCGCCCATGTTTCTTATTAGCAGAGGGGCAAGGCGTAGACCCTTTTTGAATCAGACAAATGTTGGTGGTCCGGTCACAGGAGGCTAAAAGGTGGGGCTAATCGTGATCGATTGATAAGATTCGATTGATTAATCCTGGACCTTGATGTTGCTGCATTACGCTGTGGGTCCAGTTATGTACCGCTCCGATCTCCACCATCATGGTACATCACTACTGTCGCGCCATCATTCCTGTTCTCATGGCTTATCACCATGACCCGTCGTTACGATATGGCATCCAGTGCATGAAATTCACGACTTATCATCGTAGTCACGTCATCAGTATACGGGAATCACTTGGTGTCATTCATGTATCTAGTATCTTATATAGTCACACTCCTTCCACAGGATTCCGAGGGAGATCATCACAGTATCAGTCATCATTCATTGTGTGTGAAAGATGTTCTCGACGCAGCTGCCTGTATAAATTCATACCCCCGCTCTGCACACTGGCATCATGTTTGATTCGGTGGCGTTCGAAGCCTCGCGTTGGGAAATACGCATTCAGTGAATGGGCCGACTGCGGAGAAGTTCATCCGTTCAGCCAGAGTGGTGAGCGCGGTTGAAAAGGTATGCATGTACATGTTTACAACATATCAGCTATGTACATATGTACTGGAAGAGCCCAGCGTCCTCCAGTGCACTGGCTTCGATTTCAGCGGCGGACTTTTTGGAGTTGCAGGTGCAGTTAACTCAGGACCATGGTAGTTGTCACACTGCAAGCTTCATTACCCAAATAGCGTCTTCTTGTCGGCTGATGCATTCCAGTGACGTTGAGCACGGCGCAAAGCGACCGCTAAGATCCTGTCTACGCGATGAGCTCAAGCCTTACAGTCATACTCAGTCATCTGAATCGCGTAGGATCTGCGTGACACGCGCCCGGCCGAGAAGTGCGAATGGTATGTAACCCGTCATGGAAATCTTGACTTTCTGGGATAGTTCATCTGATCCAAGATACCAAACAGTCAGTCTTTCTTTTCCATGCAGCTCTTGCTCGATGCTCGGTGCTTTCCTGGAAATACCTACTGTTGGCTCCCCGGCGTAATGCAACTAACCGAGTTATGCGATAACGAGGGCTACCACCAAGAACTCCAAGTGGGTCCACCTATGTAACAACTGTACCCGTAAGTTGTAACCAAGTTCCAACAGAGTCAACACGAACTGTCAACGTAGGGAGAGAACGCGCGGCTTCTACGAACAATGGCAAATTCCGGTAACGAATCTTCCTCGCCGTTATATGAAAAAAAAATACAAAGTGAAGAGATAAAATAACAAGGTCTTCATTCGATTGGTCCTTGCTAAGGTGCACTCGCACACAATGGCACATCTTGCAGCACATTCAGCCCCTCAACGCCGCCTCTCCTCTACATCATACAACGTCCCCTCCGACTCTTCCGATTTCAGTGACGATGACGACGCCCCCTTGCCTTTCCCAGCGGCTCTCCCTCGCTCAGACTTTGTCGTTGACGACTTCGACCCCGCTGCGTACTTGTCGGCTTTGCCTCACCGCCATCAGACCCTCGAAGACCTACGATCCGATCTTCGCGACCGAAGTGCCGTGATTAGCGCCGAGCTCCTCGAGCTCGTCAACGCAAACTACGCGGCTTTTCTATCTTTAGGCTCAGAGCTCAAGGGGGGGGATGAAAAAGCCGAAGACGTAAAGGTTGCGCTGCTGGGCTTCCGTCGGGCCGTGGAGGAAGTCAAAGCCGAGGTGGCCCGCAAGAAAGACGAGGCAAGACAGCTTAACGATGAGCTACGACTTGTGAGGGGACATATCGAGGAGGGAAGAAAAATGCTGGAGCTTGACGACAGATTGGCTATACTGGAGAAGAGGCTGGCCCTGAATAGTCTGCCTGGCAGCGGGGGGGCCGGCGATTGGACCTCTGACAACAGCAGCGACGAGGACGAGAGTGATTCAGCAGCCAGTCTAGTGGGAAGTTCACCTGGAAAGCTTCTCCAATCGGCAACGCAATGCGGCGAGGCCATATTGCTGAAAGAATCTCTGGATCGGGAACACCCTTTTGTGATCAAATTGGAAGAGCGGTTGACGAGGTGCCGAACCACCCTACTTCTAGACTTGGGTAATGCTCTCAAGGAGGCGAGAGGCGCGGCGGGTGCCGAGAGACACAACAGAATCTTGAAATTCTTGGCTATATATCGCTTGCTCGATGCTCAAAGTGAAGCCGTAAGATTCCTTCGAGGAGGCTAATGGATAGACTTGATTGGGACATGGAAACTAGAAATTGAAACGTGTCTCATCTGGCAACATGCTACCAAGCTGCCCGTTGTGTTTTGTTTTCCTCTTCATCCTGCATCCCGTGCCAGGGGCAACATGATTTACCCGTCAGATGACGGCTAATGTACACCGTATATATTCGAGTTTTACAATTTCTTACATAACACCGGCCAAAGCCTCAGGCTTCGTCTCGCTTTCAGGATCATGGAATCTCGCATTCAAACTCAAAGCGGGGCCGTTGGTAGTGCTCAGAATCACCTCGTGGATGTCTTTGGCCACCTCGTCTTGAAGGTCAGCACATTCAGATTTGATCTTTTTCAAGAGGCCGGAAATATTTGCCTTGAGCTGATCAGGGGTATGTCCAAGCTGGCCGACAGCCAGACGAATGACGCCTTGCCTCTCTCGGTACTCAGCAGCTCCGGCCAAGTCGCGAATGGCTTTGCCCACATCGTCCACGATTGTCTTCATTCTCCTGTTGGGCATCAAGCCCTTGGGTCCTAGAATCTTGCCCAAGCCCGCCTTGTTGAGGGCCTGTTCGCTCTTTTCGTGACAGATGAGGCGATCGAATCCGATCTTTTCGGCGCGCACGGCTTCGAATATGGTTTCTTCCCCGACGGCGACGGCACCGGCCGCGGCCGCGGCAATCGCAATATCGCTGTCTTCAGGGCAAATGACGGCGATCTGCCACTCGCTTTGCACTGCGTTGGGAAGTCGAATGCTGCCTTTGATTACGGGACCATTGCGCGGTGTCTTGAGGTTGATATGAAGTTCGTACTTGATGGACGCAGGCGGTTGGCCAACTTCGGAAGCTCGCAAGATGCTAGAAGCTGCAATGAGTATGTATTCTCGTAACAATGATTGGCCGTACTCTTCGTCTCAGGGGTCGCATCCATACCGCATAGCTTCGCAAAGAGTCCACCGAGGAAAGTCCAATTGATCAAGGTCTGGGCGGTTGTAATCCTTGGATAGCGTCGGCTTCGGCGCCTTGCTTTTATTCGGCCGTCTGTCAGAGGCTTGACGAGTTTGCTGCACGATTGACGGCGCAAGAAACCGTGGTATAGATGTGAGCGACGGTCTGGATACCTGCGTGGTACTCAGCCTGGCCATGGAGGCCAAGCACCGATCCATTGGTTTCATGTTTGTTGTTGAGTGTGGAATACGCCTCGAAACTTTTTGTAGCAGGGTCTCCTGCTTCTATTGCCAACGCGAAAAGGCGTCCACGGCGTAGACTTGCTGCCTGGAGGGTTAGGCGTGAAGTCTTTTTTTGGTCTGGCGCAATTCGGTTACTATGTACTCCGTACCTATGTATATATGTACCTACATACCAGGCACCCTGTATTATCGATAAGAAGCCCAAGCCGCCCCCCTCCAGTCTCCACTTTCAACGTGAAAAAAGGGCGAACCGGTGAAGTCGTGAAGTCGTTACTCGTAAGTCAGTGATCCAACTCTGCTATTTCGACAGTTTGGTTTCGAAGTTGACTTGCACCTTATCAGTGTTGATCGACAAGAAAAAAGGAATAAAACAAATCAGAATCTTCTTAAGCTTCCAATATGAAGCACGAGGAGCTTGCTGTCCTCGCCGATAATCTCTCCGGAGACTTTCGCACCATCGAGCCACGGCTCCGCGACCTCGACAAACACCTGACGTTGCGAACATACCTGGAGGGCTACTCTCTGGGAGATCTTGAGAAGAAGATTTGGCAGACACTTCGCAGCAACAAAGTAGCTATCGGATTTATCAGAAGAAACGGTCTGCCCAACCTAACAAGATGGTTCACCTTTTTGGAACAGACGCACCCGGAGCTTCAGGAGGAAGCCGGCAAGGGCAAAGCGATCGCCAACAAGGGTGGCGCCAACTACAACCTCGCGCTTCAGGATACTGAGAAAGGTGTTGTGACTCGGTTTCTGCCAGAGCCCTCGTAAGTCCTTTGCCACAGTGAAGAGCAACTGGTGTAAGACAGATGAATTAACCCGACCAAAAGAGGTTACCTGCATATTGGGCACGCCAAAGCCGCTCTTCTCAGTGACTATTTCGGCCACGTTGCCTACAAAGGCCAGATGCGACTCCGACTTGATGATACAAACCCGGCCAAAGAAAGCGAGGAATTCCAGGACGCGATCGTCGAGGACCTTGCCCTCATGGGTATCAAACCGGATGCGCTTACCTATACCTCGGATTACTTTGACTATCTCTACGACATGTGCAAGAAGCTCATTTCTATGGGCAAGGCGTACGCAGATGATACCGACCAGGAGACAATGCGTGCCCAGCGCATGGACGGAATTCCTTCCAAGCACCGCGACCGAACTGTGGAGGAAACCTTGCGCATTTTTGAGGAGATGAAGAAGGCCTCTGATGAGGGACGAGCCCACTGCATCAGAGCCAAGATCTCAGCGGACGATCCCAACAAGGCCATGAGAGACCCCGTTATCTACCGATGCAACGTTGAGAACTCCCACCACCGAACGGGACGCAAGTGGAACATGTATCCCATGTATGACTTTGCCTGTCCCGTAGTTGACAGCTACGAAGGTGTCACGCACGCTTTGCGTTCGACCGAGTACACCGACCGCAACCCGCAGTACCAGTGGTTCCTCGATACCCTGAGCCTTCGCCAGGTACACATGTGGGACTTTGCCCGAATGAACTTTGTCAAGACCTTTTTGTCGAAGCGCAAACTTGCCAAACTCGTAGACGCAGGCAAGGTATGGGGCTGGGACGACCCACGGATGCCCACAGTTCGCGGTGTACGACGCCGCGGCATGTCTCTTGCGGCGCTGCGAGACTTCATCATCCGCCAGGGTCCCAGCCGTAACGTTGTCAACTTGGACTGGACCAGCTTCTGGGCAGCCAACAAGAAGGAAATCGACCCCGTGGTGGCCCGTCACACGGCTCTGTTGAGCGACAACATGGTCAAGGTGAAGCTCACGGGTGCTGAGGCTCCCTCAGGCGTGGTCACCGAGCAGCGACCCAAGCACCCCAAGAACCCCGATGTCGGCATGAAGGACGTTGTGTTCTCTTCCGAGATCCTAATTGACCAGGACGATGCCAAGAGCTTCACACTGAACGAGGAAATTACCCTCATGGGCTGGGGCAACGCCTTTGTCCGCGAGCTTCCTTCCGAAGACCCCATCAAGACCATGACGCTGGAGCTCAACATCAAGGGTGACTTCAAGTCCACCGACAAGAAGATCACCTGGCTGTCGGCTGAGGGTCTGGAGCCTGTGCCGGCCGAGCTGTGGGACTTTGACTATCTGATTACCAAGGACAAGCTGGAGGAAGATGACAACTTGGAGGACTTCTTGAACCCCAACACGTCCAGCGTCGTCGAGGCCGTCTGTGATGGCGGTGTTGGAAAGCTCAAAAAGGATGATATTATTCAGCTTGAGCGACGGGGCTTCTACCGAGTGGACAAGGGCATGAATGATTGGGCCCCTGGTGAGGCTGGTGACAAGGGCAAGAGGGTTGTGCTGTTCTACATCCCGACTGGCAAGACGGGCGGAAAGTAGAAGAGGCGAAGTTGTGCGCATGGATTCACGTACGCGCTATGAGTTAAGAAACGTGATGCTTATTGGCGTACGTTTTGAGAAGAAATTTAAGTGAGTAAATACTCTATAGCAGCCGAGAAGAAGGATTTTCTGTTCTGTGGCCCCACGGACAAGATGGGCGGAATAATGAAAGACTCTTTCTTCCATTGCTAGGTACCTCCTACATACAGAAAGACTGGGCTACGACTTGGATAGGTCACAGTCTCGTTTTGAACTTTGGCTATGGACTATACATGAAGTCATTGAAGGCCATCGAAGATGGAAGAAACAATTGATGAAGCCGGAGTATTTACATTGTCCTTCATGCATGAGGTAGTCAAAGTTCAAAACGAGATTGTGACCCATCCAAGGTGTAGCCCCGTCTTTCCCATACATACATAGGTAGGTCCATACCTACATACCTAGGTACATATGTACATGACGAAGTATGTACCGCAGTGGAGGAAAGACGGGCGAACACAGCCTGGACGCTGTTCTCTGGCCGCGGAGTCGGTGACCTTGAAGCGAGGACCTCTTGAGGTCTTACCTCTCTGTCTCTCACCAGACTTCCGTGTCCCTCTGAGTCCTGAGTCCTGAGTCCTGGATGCTTTCTGTACCTAGAGCTATGTACTCCGTACATGCTTCATCCCCGCCGCCCCCTGCAACACTAGCTGCACACCTCTCTCTGGAGGACAGCCATCCCGAATTGGGGCAACAGCGAATCTCTTGCCTTCAACCCAAAAGCCCGGCCATAACTACGTTAAACGTATGTATCTCTCCTGGCCAACCACCCCCCCTCGTTGCCTTAAAATCCGAGCATCTCACTCGGGACTTGTGGGAATAAGTGTGTTCTTTTCAAGCTTCTGACATTCGTACACTGCTTCCTCTTCATACCATTTCCTTTGACGGCTGTGTCTGCGCATCCCTCTCATCTGCTCTCGATCTGTTTGCACGCCAGCCAGACGACGCACGCCAGAGGCTGCTTTTCTTTCTTTCGCATCCCAACACGACCAGCGGAATGGCTGGCGCAAACGTCGATGGTCCCTTGGCCTGCCGTCTGGGAGCCGGTCGGAAGCAATCCAGTCCCATGGCACCGGCTTTCATGGTCTCTGCGCCAGGCAAGGTCATTGTGTTTGGTGAGCATTCAGTTGTTCATGGAAAAGTACGTCTTGGACGCATGATTGTGGCCCCTGGGTTTGCGCATATCTATCCACCCCTTTCCTCGAAATCGACCTTCCTTCCATTACGCTTCCGCTTCTGAGCAATGTGTACTGACAATGGGTGCGCTTACGCCCTTCTCACTAGGCCGCGATTGCTGCCGCGATTTCGTTGCGATCATACCTGCATGTCACCACGCTTTCCAAGTCGAAACGGATCGTCACACTACGATTCCCGGACATCGAGTTTGTTCACACGTGGAACATTGACCAATTACCGTGGGACGCATTCCATCAGCCCTCCAAGAAGAAGTCATACTACTCTCGCGTCACCGAACTCGATCCAGAGCTGCTTGCGGCCCTCGAACCACACATAGCGTGTTTGTCACCCGACAGCCCCGACAACATCCGCCACATACACAGAAGCTCCGCGCGCGCCTTTCTCTATCTTTTCCTCTCTCTTGCCTCGCCAGCCTTTCCGGGATGCTTATACACTTTGCGATCAACGATTCCCATCAGCGCGGGTCTGGGGAGCAGTGCGTCCATTGCCGTCTGCGCCTCAGCGGCTCTTCTCATCCAGTTGAGGACGCTATCGGGGCCACATCCCGACCAACCAATGGAGGAGGCTCGACTCCAACTCGAGCGCATCAATCGATGGGCTTTTGTCTATGAAATGTGCATCCACGGCAATCCCTCTGGAGTCGACAACACGGTCGCCACGCAAGGGAAAGCTGTCATGTTTCGGAGAATAGACTTTAACAAACCTCCAGCCGTGCGCCCGCTGTGGGACTTTCCAGTACTTCCGCTCCTTATAGTAGATACGAGGCAGCTCAAGTCCACGGCTCACGAGGTTGCCAAAGTCGCAAAGCTCAAGGCGACCCATCCTGGGCTGCTGGATTCAATTCTCGATGCCATGGACAAAGCCGCCAATTCTGCCGTGGAACTCCTGTCGCACGAGCGCTTTGTCGACGAAGACGAAGACAGCTTACGGAAGCTTGGCGAACTGATGAGCATCAACCATGGATTGTTGGTATCACTCGGTGTATCACATCCTCGACTGGAAAGAGTCCGGGAGTTAATAGATCACGAGGGGGTGGGATGGACCAAAATCACAGGCGCCGGTGGTGGCGGCTGCTCCATTACGCTCTTGCGACCTGTTGTACCACCTGAAAAAAGAGCAAAGATGGAGGAGCAGTTGGACGAGCTGAATTACGGCCGTTATGAGGTGAAGCTAGGTGGCGATGGCGTTGGCGTATTATGGCCAGCAGTTTTAAAAAATGGAACGGATGAGGACGAGGAGGGCGGCATGGAGATTGATGTTGACATGTTCCTCAACGCCGAGGGGACCGAGGGTGTGGATAAGCTTGTGGGCGTACATGGCGGTGCTGGCGAGCGAGAGGGATGGAAGTTTTGGCGCATTGAAAACGAACCGGTCTGACTCGTGAGCACAATATTCGAATGGCGAGACAAGCTGGCTGCTGTCTCAAGCATTGCGCGATTGCGAAGCAGGGTTCTGCAACGCGTTTAGCATCTCTTGGCCACGACGCTGGTGAAGTCTGCATCTCCATCTCGGTCTTCTGAACTTCTTCATCCTGGGATTTGTTTACTTTTTTTTTCTTTTTTTTTTTCGCAGTCTCTTGCGGGTTCTTCCTCCATTATTTTTTCTTCTTCGGTTCTGCAATTTCTATGTATTCTTCTTGTTTAGTTTCCTGGTGGACTCTTATCAAGAGCTTTGATGGAAAGGAGTGGATTCAAGGTCGACCACGATGGGGGACGTAGGCACACATGACTATTTGAGATTTGACTTGCGGTGCGTTTTCTGGGGTTAATTGGGCTGTGACGGTTGGATTATGGATACAATTACATACCTACCTACCTGGTAGCCATTGTGGTGCGCTGTTGATGAGCACGGCGTGGCTACACGGGCTTTCTGGGTAGAAGGACAGTGTGGTTCCAACATGATAGTTATGATATAACTAACTAAGTTAGTTATAGTAACTACAATATTTCAAGCATACGCCCGTGATATCGGGTGACTTTCGCATATTTTCATCTAAACCTCATTTGCCATGCGAATTAGCATTGTCAAACAATTTTATATTCTTGAACCGTTTGTGACATGTTGTCTTCCCTTTCAGCCGCCAGCCGCGCAGGAGAGAGCTTACGATCGGAGAGCGCCCACTCGCCAGTTGGCAGTGACACATTGGACCCACAACTTGGGCATTCGAGTCTCGAGTCTCATCCAATGTATCGTATCTATCGTGAAAGTACAACCTCCTGCCCCTACACCAAACAACCTCCTGCCTACAGAGACATAAACTCACAAATCTCCTCAGTCCCCAGCATCTCATTGCAAGCGCATCTACCATGGTACGTCATCCATGAACCCTCCCCTCTACCCTCACCCACGTTCTGAAAACGCGCCCAACAAGTTGCTCCTCCCCCCCCCCCGCCCTCAAAAAAAAACCAACCAAAATACACCCAAAGAAAGCAACATGAAAGACAAGACACGCACAGAGGAAATCAAACCTAACAACCTATCTGGACCAATCTCCCCCACAGAACAAAGACTCGTCCTACACCCAAATCCACATGCACCGCGCCTCGGACGCAGACCTCTTCGAAGACTTCTGCAAGGATAAACTCCCCTCCGACGAAATCTACGTGGCGCCGCAGCACCAGCCTGTGAATCCAGAGGACGAGGACGACGTGGTGCCAGATCAGCATGCCGCGTTTGGGATCCAGCGCGCGACGCAGCGCTCGAGGCAGTCGGCGTGGAAGGACTTGGGGCTGGGGGCTTTGATGAGGAGGGGGCCGGGGGAGGGGGGTTTGAAGGGGGAGTTGAAGGGGAAGGGGGGTTTACCTCGGTAGGTGTCTGCCTAGAGGTGATAGGTATTGTTTGTGGTTGAATCGGGCTACAAACGAATTGAGGGGGGGGCAGGAGGTAGAAGGGAGAGGAAGGAGAGGTTATTCTGTGAGGTTTGAGCTTGAGCTTGGCGGGCTCGGATGTGATATCTTGGGTTTGCTAGCGATTTTCTTTGAATGGGAATGTCACGGAACATTGGTAGTTGCCGTGGAATTGAGAATCCTCTCATGCGTGCTTATTTGCCACACTGAAGCTATGCGCTCTCTGTGTTGTGCGGCTATCCATGTTCCCTAGGTAGCCCAAATATACAAACGCCTTCGTACACCTAAACGCCCATTTGTTCCTATGCCTAATAAGCTTCCAAAAAAAGAGAACGAAGAGACGTAACGAAATAGAGTGGTGGAACAAAGGGGTGGTGGGGGATACAGCATAAGAAAAGCCAACCAAATAACAAAAGAGAAACGCATGGAAAAAGGGCATCAAAAGAACCTCCACGCAGAGCATCCACCACGTCCCTTCATCTTCCCACGCCTCATCCCCTTCACGCCTTAGCCAAAAACCCCTCCCTCTCGACAACCTCCCCTCGAAACTTGACTAAAAAAACAGTCTTGCCCGGCCACATATCGCCCTCCCCCACCGTATGCGCCGTCACCTTGGCCGGGAAATCCGCCCCATCACATACACCCTCCACTACACCAGCGACATACGCCGCACAGTTGAGCTGGCTCATCTCGCGCGGCACGCTAATGTACTGATTCACGAGGGGCTCGTTGTCAATAATCATGTACTCGTCCGGAGTATCCGGGTTATTACTCTTCTCGAGCCGGTCCGCCTGCCGGCCAAACAGGTGCTGCCAGACATTCTGCTTGATGAAGTGCAGGAGCGCTATTATGGTGAGAGGGCGGAGTTGAGACCGGGGAGGTTCGCGGTAGAGAAGCAGGTCGAGGAGTTTGAGGCCGATGGAGTGGCCTTGAGTATTTAGGCTATGAGGGGGACCGTTAGCTGCACTCGCAAAGGGTTGATAATGACAGACGGGGAAAGGAAGGGGGATCTTTTTTTTTTTATTTTTTTTATTTTTTATTTTTTTTATTTCTTTTTTGGAGGGGGGGGAAGGTCTGCTCGTACAACTGCTCGCTCGCTCGACGAGAGAACTGGTTGCTCCCAAGGAAGACAGGCATGACAAAAGGCTTGCTACTGCAAGACGGGGACACAAGACTGCATACCGCTGTTCTAGCTCCTGAATCCCCTTCACCCTCCTCTGCGCATACGTCACCATCTCGCTGAATATATACGCAAAGCTCGCCTGGCTGATTTCCGCCGTCTTCGTCCGGTGCAGCGGCCGGTGGTAGATGGTCTTGCCGTTGCTCGGCACGCGCAGTCCCAGCTCTTTAGACCCTGGGGCCGTGGCCGACGAGGGGGCGAGGTTGGCCATTGAGGCGGAGGATGCGCTCGATGGGTATGGTGTGTGTTTGCTCGGGTGAGTGCGCAACGGGGCCAGGCATGGCCGGAGTTGGTGCGCGTTGGGGTGTATGAGGTATCGTGGGGGGACTATGGACAGGTATGGAGGGGATTCAAGCTGATGAACGGCTTAGATAGATGATGTTGTGCCGCGATGTGCGGCGGCGGTGGCGGTGGTGGCTAAATGTGGCTGGGTCACTGGCATAAGGGCGTTTGATCCGACAAGTACAGCATCGACTCTGCTGTCGCTCCTACCTACTTGTACTCTACCGCTACTGCCTTACTTGTCAAGACGAATGATTGGAGGGGTAGAAGGGTCATCATCGGATGGCGCCAGATTTTGCGGCAAATGCGGCAGGAGCTGAGGTCTAGAAGCATATCAGCAGCTGTCTGGCCACTGGTTTGTGCTGTACGTGCCCCTTTATACCTACCCTGCGATAATCACAAGGAAACCCTCCTCAGACGCTGCGGAGAACCGCACTCGTGACTCGATCCATCATATGTACACAGTCTCAACTGCGTCCGTGTTGCTTCATGTTGACGACCAACTAGAACTGTGCAATGACTCAAATAAGTGTTGACTATGCAAAGCAGAAGGTTGGCGGGTAGAGAGAGGCCATGTTTCTATAGGGATGTGCTCTACTCAAAGTGTAACATAGGCTTAGGCTATACAGGATCGCTGTCTCAAGGAAAGATTTCGTGAATGACAAAGAGGAAATGATGAAAGAGAGCAAGTAAGCGCAGGCGATGCAAATTACTGACCAAGAGGTACAGAAGCACTCCTAATACAGTGATAGCGTGCATTACAAAGAGAAAAGGGGAAAAGGAGACAGAATGGGAGCAGACGATGCAAAACACGAGCCATGAAGTACCCCGTCTTTATGCAGAGTTCGCTTCCGCGCCGTGGTCCTCCAACGTGACGCCAGCCAACTTTTCCTACACAACTTCCACATCGGCAACGGTACTATCCCTCTCTGTCGAGACCGCTACCGTGGGAGCAGCTGAGACAGCGTCAGACGAAAATGTGAAGCCATTTACGCTGATGTCCGTGCCCCCCGCCAGGTAATCCTCAAACTCGCCAATCTGACACCCTGCGGCCTTCCATCGGGCCATGCGCTGCTCCCGCTTCTGCCGGCACAGTTCATTCAAGGCGGGCCAGTATACGGAGTGGTCGTAGTCGAAATCCATGTCGCCGTTCCAGTCGGCGCTCCAGAGCTGCTCGGCGGGCACAAACTGCTTCATGTCCTCGTTGAACTTGAGCTTCTCGCGCGTGACAGGGTGCATGAATGGTTTGATGATTTTGAAGAAGCCCCATACGATCCAAGGGACTGATCAGCGGGGGGGGGAGGGGGGGGGCGTGATTCATCATCTCGTCAGTAATATGGTCTATTCACAGAGAGAATACAGCCGTCGGGAATACATGTGTGGTGCAAAGAGGAAAGCAAAAGGAGAGAGACGAGTAGGGCCTACCGTTGATAATCAAAGCCTTGCCCAATCTTTCCGGGTAATGACTCTGCAGGATATGCAACACCTCTCGCGCTGTCGACACGGGAACGGTGGTATTCTGCCTCTGTTTGCTCGGCTTGAAGTTGATCATGAGATTCAGCTTCTCCACGCCCGGCGGCATCATGTCCGTCACTCGCTCCACCATGTAAAATAAGTGGTGGATCTGTCGAGGATTGGTATCTGTGTTCTGCCGCCCGGGATTCAGATACTGGCACGGTCGACCCTGCTTGTCGAAGCCCACAATGATTTGCTTGCCCGTCTCCTGCTCCGGCGAGATGTAATCGGGCGTGAAGTCATCAATGCCATATTCACGCCGCCAGGCCAGCGTATCCAGCATTCGCTGCTCCGACTCCTTGACGGTCCAGTTAGTAGCGCGCAAATAGCGAAGCAGACATTCACGCGTGAGCCACGCTCGTTCCTGGTCCGTTATGGGGCCCGATTTCTCCTTGTGGTCCTTGGACGGGCATTTGACCTCTGTCAAGGACTGCGCTTTCTCCAACAGAGCTTTGTACTTGGTGTCCTGGGTTGGCGTGAGCTGCGGGCGCGGCTCAGGCACGCTGGATGCCGTGGGAAACTCAAAGGGCGTCTTGCGGGGCGAAGAATCCATGGTAGTTGACATGGTGAGTTTGTGCAAGCCGGGCCAACCGGCTGATTGTGATGTAAGGGAGAGCTTGGTCAATTACCGATCATGGAATGTACATAGCAGTCCGACCCTTCTAAATATTTGATGGTTGTTTTTGGCTTCTCCCTTCGTCTAGGTTTACGTGAGCCCAAGGTTCGGGACAACTGGGTAGGGACTCGAGTGAGTCGAAGGCTTGTATTCTCCTCTCTACTTGTCGGTCTTGTTTGTTGTCGCGCCGTTTCTTTACCAAGGATCTGAATCAGCAAGGGAGAAACGGAGGTACAGAAGAAGAGGTGTGGAAAGAGAACGATGGTGGTGATGGTGGTGATGGTGGTGATGGTGGTGATGGTGGTGATGGTGGTGATGGTGGTGATGGTGGTGATGGTGGTGATGGTGGTG
>SRPQ01000158.1:0-39350 GCA_018360075.1 Claviceps cyperi
AAAAAAAAAAAAAAAAAAAAAAGAAAAAAAGAAAAAAAAAAAAAAAAAGAAAAAAAGGTGAGAAAGACAGATGCCGATGACACTCGCAGTTGACTCTTGCTTCTTCGAGACACCACAGGCTACAGCTCGCACACGTGCAATGCAACGCACACCAACTCCGCGGAAACTCCCATCTCGTCCCTTCCCGCCCGGGCCGCCAAGTCCCGTCCCATCTTTCAAGTTTCGGCTGCAACCCATGCGGAGTACATGTTACATACATTAGGTATGTACATATGTACCTACCTGCATTACTGGCAACTGCTGGAGCCTGGGGCAGCATTGCATGAAGATCCTCAAGGGATTGTGTGCCGAGAATGCGACTCAGGACGGATTTTCTTTTGGATTCCATGGTCAGAACGTGGGAGAGGGGCCAGAGGGGTCTTGATTCTTGAATGATGGTGGATGATGACGAGATGAAGGCTTGAGGGCCTTGGGATGGGAATGACTCCCGGGAGGAAGGTTTCCGGGTGGGGCTAGGTGTCTGAGACATTCATGTATGTACATATTATGTGTTGTATCATGCATACGAAGTACACACATACAACTTGTGCGGAGTATGTGCCACGGCTGAGCCAGGGCACTGCCAACTGCCACTGGATCAAAAGGACTAGAATCCGAAGTCGGCAGCTTCGGATGTAATGGCAGTCATATGGGTTATGAGCGCTCTGGTAGCGGCCGTGACAGTATGTAGGTATGTATCACACGTGGTACTCCGTACCTACACACATACATACCTACATACGAATTACCCCGTACGGATAACAGAGTAACTTATACAGCATAGAGGTATATATATTACAAGACACATTATTTCACAGAACCTGTCTGCCTCTTCTTCTCGGGCTATTTTTCCAAGTCCAGTCCCGCTCTGCTCTTCAGTCTTGAGTCTTTCTTCCCGTTGCTCTTTTCTTTGCGCTGTACGATGTCCGCCCCGGGTTCCACGGCGAGCTACTAGGTACGGTGGTACAGATAGTAAGCCCAACGGAGTGGGTAGTACGGGACCCTGTAGGCTGTAACACGATCTGCGGGATGCGTGTCACACTACTTGCCGAATGCTACCCTTTAGAGTTTTGCTCAGGTACAGAATACGGGTGAGTTGGATGCACATACTCCGGTTGTTTGTCCGTAGGTATAGGTCGATGTGTGCGTGTAAGCTGTAACAGCATGTACGGAGATAAGTCGGGAGCCTACAGACCATGAACACTGTGCAACTACGAATGATGACATGGAGATGGGAAGGGGGAGAAACCGGATTATAACGCGAGTCACTATCAGGTCTAGGTAGTCCTCTCTCTACGGAGTATTCTGTACTCGATCGCTGCAATTTCATAGATCGTATTTGTGCCTTCCGCCTTCCTTTATCGTTCCTTGAGGTATTCTTTCTGCCTCTAGCGACTCGAGCGTGTCATTCATTATCGTGAGGGGCGACAAGCTCGTACAATTACATACCTGGAACAAGAACATCGCAAACGCCTTGTTGCCTGCCAAAGTGTCGCAGATACGTGTAATAGCAGAACAAGACATTTTGAAAATACTAACAGGGAATAACGTTACCAAGTACAATAAGCCCGGGCCTTCCGGCATGTCTTCTCTTACTTCACCTTGTCATTGGCTGCCCCCTGCTTCATATCATGCATGTATCATGCTTAAATTCCACACGCAAACGGACACAATCGTATCGAATGCATGTCTCTATCCAAAAAAAACATTGCGACCAGAAGAAAGCATTTCTAGAGCAACAACCCCCTTCTGGAAAGAAACAGAAACTTCTACGCTGTGGGACCCTCTATCCGCACTAAGTCTATGACTGCCATACATGCGGAAACAAGTATTCAATGTTCCGCATGGCCGCTGCATCTCGACCTTCAGGCTTAGTCATGAACTTCAAGCCTCCCTGGGCGTAACCCTCCCATTGCTTGGCCGCAACCAGGTCGCTGTGCTCATTCTCGCTCAGTTGCTCTACGACAGCCGCCACTAGACGCTTGGCATTGTTGACGTTGGCCTTCATATACTTCATCACCAGCTCGACGTTGACATCCTCAAACGAGTGCCAGCAGTCGTAGTCGGTGGCCATGGCGATCACCTGGTACGAGAGCTCCGCTTCGCGAGCGAGTTTGGCTTCCGGCAGCGTGGACATGTTAATGACGGAGCCGCCCCATGATCGGTACATGTGAGATTCGGCCCGAGTTGAGAATTGGGGTCCCTCTGTTTCGCAATTGTCAGACTGAATTTGTCTTGTCTTGCCTGGTCTGCAAATTGCCAATCAGGCAGGCAACACGCGGGATAATCTTTTGAGAAACAACGTACCCATGACAACGACAGTTCCCTTATCGTGTAATACCACACCGTCACCCTCCATGCTCTTGGCGCAGCACTTCACCACAGCGGCTAGTCCTGCGTCAAAGGGATCCGCGAATCCCACATGGCCGACAACGCCGCCCTCGAAAAAGGTGAACGGACGAATACCCTTGGTTCGGTCAATGACCTGGTCGGGGACGACAAAGTCCATGGGCTTGATCTCCTCCTGGAGAGAGCCCACGGCTGAGAAAGCAATGACGCATCGCACGCCAATGTGTCGGAGAGCAGCAATGTTGGCTCGGTTAGGGACCTCGTGTGGCGCGAACTGATGGTAAAGACCGTGACGGGCCAGGAAGGCGATGTTGACGCCTTTGTGGGAGAGGATGCGAATGGGTGAAGCGGGATAACCCCAAGGCGTATTGGGATTGAGCTCCGCGATGGGCTCGTAACCCTCAAGCTGGCCGAGACCGGTGCCGCCTATGACGGCGATGCGGACAGGTTCTGAAGAGGAGACAGCGTGAGAATCGCCTGCTGCTTCCAACATCACCCGCAGAGAAGTAGAGGGCAGTGGAACGTACGGTCGAAGGTGGTGGGTAGCGAGGACATTTCTGCGACGGCTTGGCAATTTTTCAAGGGAGGTAACGCGTAGTTTGCATTGGTCTACCTTAAAAAAAAAGATCTAGGTGATTGCGTTGCTGCGTCTGTTATAGCTTGTCACTTGTGTGACGTGACGGGAATGGTGCAGCACTGCCGTCGGTCCAGCTGGTACTTATCAAGCGAGTGGACGGACGGACGGTTATGACTTGGAGGCAGCGGGCGGTCAGTCCCTACTTTTTTTCGCTTCTCGATTCTGCCGTAGCGCGCCCCACCGACTTCAAAACCAACCTTCTACGTACGTGAATTGTACAACATCAACGTCATTGCCTTCATTGTCTTCATTGTCTTTATTGTTTGGGTATTGCCACTGGTGCACGCAAGGCAGCTTACGAGCAACATAGGAGTAGGCATCCCGAGCGCACGATGACGCTTCCAGAAGAGGTTGTGCCGCCAACCCTCAGCGCCAGCACTGGAGATGACTGCAAGGACTCGGGCGAATCGATCGAGGAGCGATGCTTCTCCGCGGCTCTCATCTGCCTCGAGGGCCATTTCACCCGTTCGCCCCCCATGGGCCCCTTGACTGCGGCTCGGGTGAGCTCCATGGTTTCCAAGACGTTGGAGAAGACACACACTTTGCGGACATGTCGGTGCGCTTAAATCCCCCTCGCCTTCTCTTTTACGGCCCCCTTCTCATCATCGCAAGGGAGCGCATGTACTAATTGATCCTTTGCAATACAGGGAAGCTTTGTCTCGCAATGTAGCCATCTGGATATGGCTTACTAGAATTTTCGCCGCGGCCATTCCTAGCCTTACCACCCGAGCCGTGGGTCCGCTGTCGAGTTTGAACGACCCCGACAAAGGTGTCACGCCCCAGGAGAGCACAGCTTTGATTGTCATGAATCACGCCAGCATGAAGGAGGATCTTGGCACCTTGATCAAGTTGATGCACATAGCCAGAAATCTGTTGGTCAATGCTGAGCCCGAAGTTCCCCAGGACATATGTGCAGCTGTGCACTTTGATCAAATGGTGTATCAGACCATCATCCTTTGCGTCAATGTCACAAGCAAAAGCTATGATGGGGAAATCTTGGATGAGACGCAAAGGCTCAAGCTGGCCGACGTCACCGAACTATGTGAGTGCGATAAATTTTTCATTTTCTCTGCAGGGGCCTAAGCCATGTTCTTCCCAAAAGTTGCATCCTCCTTGACCTTTTTTAACAGATTGATGCATAGACAAAAAGTTACTCGTCACTTCTCTTCAGCAAGCGCATAACTGGACAGCCAAACATGATCGCAACAAGATGTCTTTCTGGTACGATGTGTTATTTGACGAGGACGAAGGCGCCTTTGGCGGGCAGGAAGATGGAGTAGGCGACGGTTCCGGTTTCAAGCCAGATGTTGCCAAAAGTCAAGTCCAGCACTGGCTGGAGCGGAACTCGAGGATGTGTGACACGGCGAGAAATCTACTCAAAGACTACGCCGATAATCATTCCGATAAACCACCTGGCAAGCTGGCGCCTATTGGGCCACTTGCTTGGAACTGGTTGTACGAGGATACCGTCGGTGACCCATGTGACGCAGGCGATAGCCATGAGAAGATGAATCCTGTGTGGAAACCCGACGAACCAGACAAGTTTGAGCAGGACAAGGCCTACGGACGGGTGTCCCGAGAGATTGATACGTGGTGGCTACGAGCGCGGGACCCCAACTTTGAAGAATGGACTGTGCACACTCCGTCGGTCGAGTTTGCACAATCTCGAGCCGAGCACTGCAAAACCAACTTGGTTCACCGATATTCTCATTCCTACCATGGTGATCATTCGCCGCCACCGGAGGTCGTTGACGACGATTTGTCAGAACAGGACCATTGCCATCACTGTCCTGAGTGTTATGGATGTCATCACCATCACGAAGAAGAAGGTGAGTATGAAGACGACAAAGAACACGACCATGGCCACGTCTGTGGACACCGTCATGATCTCGAGGAGCATCATGACGACGAAGATTATCAGGAGCATGGTCAGGAGAATCATGAACACGAATACGAACAAGACACCCAACAACATCACGCACAAGAAAAAGGACAGAACCAAGGACGAGACCAAGAACAGGATCAAGAACAAGACCACGCACAAGACTACGTACAAGACCATCAACAAGGTTATGAACAAGATTACGAACAAGGTCGCGATCACGAACACGAACAAGACCATGACCCTGACCCTGACCCTGACCTTGAGCATGATACCGAGTGCGAGAACCAGCACGATGAGGATCATGCTCATCATCACGATCATGTACACGATTATGGCCATGAGTACGATGACATGGATGATGAGGACGACGACGACGACTATGGCGAAGGGCCCTTGACAGGACTTCTCACAGAGGTCCCCAATATTCTTGATCCGAAGCAGATTGAGGCATTGCATATGATTGTCAAGTCTTGCATCTTGGATAATGCCGGTTCTGGTCTTACCCGTGCTGGGGAGAACCTGCAAAAGACGCGATGCAGAATGTTCCTAGCATTGGACTGCGGAAAGAGCCTATTACGAGAGCTTCTCGTCTTCATCGCCGTCTGGGACAAGGACGAACAGACGCTCATCTTCCAGGTCACCACGCAAATAGCTGAGGCGCTTCATCACAGTGCGTTGATCCCGTATGCATGGAACTCACTCCGCATCCCCAAGGATATAATATCTCCGGCGCAAACTGTTCTCTTGCGACTTGTCAGCCACATGTTCAGAGCGAGACTCAACAACGCCAGCCACGTTGCTGCCAATAATGCCACTCAAGGCAGTCACAACAATCTAGATGCCAACACCAATAGCTCTTCCGCTGCTTGCGGCGGAAGCAGCAGTAACAGTGGCACCACTGGACCTGGACCCCACGAAAAGGATCAGTCCAGAGACATCAAACTCGTCCAGTTTCTCTTCAGCTACTTCCGCTCACGCGTTGTGCCTGAGTGTGCCGCGCTGATGCATCTACAAGCGCAGATCCGCGACGAGAAATGTGATCCATCCGAGTTCCCCGTAGACAGCTGGGACATGGAACGTGCCAAAGATGGACTCGCCCAATACCTGGATTTCCTCATCACAGTAGCCGAAATGGTGGATACACGCACAAAGCTCATCGAATGGGAGGCTGTCTACGATCTCATCACTATTCTGGGCGGCGTGGAGGCAGGTGTTGCCAAGAAACCACTGGTCGAACTGCCCAAGCGCTCGCCCAAGACGGAAACGAATCCCCCCAGCACCAACTCAGGCACCGCCAGCACTTCTACTCGTCCAATGGTCGAGCGGCCCTACGCCGCGGAGCCCTCGTCTCCTCCGCCTTCTCTCCCACCGCCCATGCAAGAATGCGCACACAAGTTCCCATGGCCCGGTATCAAGGCTCAAATCTTTACTATTCTCGCCATGCTTCTCCAACCCCCTGTCGGAAAAAGCAGTCCTGGCAATCCCACTGTGCAATCTCAAATGGTCAAATTCAACGGCATCGTGCCCCTCTTGAACAGCTGCGCCTACGACGACCACAACCCATTTGCGAAAGAGCGCGTCACTATATGTCTCAAGTGGCTGCTGGATGGATGCGAAGCAGCCAACAACTTCTTCCGAGAACTCGTCAGCATGTCGCCTCAGCGGGGATTGAGACCTCCCCCGGGCGGAGTCGTCGTGTCGACGTTACGAGTAGACGGCATCGCCGGCGACATCAGGGTCCAAGTGAGGAGTGGGACGGGCCGAGGAAGAGTAGTTTGCGAGGCGGAGGACGAGGAAGATGATTTTCTTAAGAAGGCAGCGGATATGAGGCTGGGAGATGGGATTGTGATTACTGGAAGGAGCCTTGAGGATGACTTTTTGGCCTAGTTTTCGTATTCATATTTGCTTTCCACAGCGCATTGGGTTTCTCTTGGTGTTTGGCTTGTTCGACAGATGTATTGTATGTATATATGGGGCGTCATGGTTGTTTGTTGGCGTTTTGAAAGGTCAAATGTGCAATAGCATATCAGAATGGGGGAACAAATGCAAAAGCACTGTTTTCCAGAAGAGTAGGCTTCTATGACTATGATCCTGAGGGAGACTTCTGTAGAAGGATCCTGCCAATACATTTCTTTTTGTCTTTTCTTCTCTGCGGGTGTAGACTACGGCATGGGCCCGTACATACATACCAACCTATCTCGTATGGACGTGCATGAGCAGACAGAACAAACAAAATACGAAAATCTGTCCCTTGGGATCGGAGTTGTCGTTTGGGTCGATGGCCGGCAGAAAGATTGAAATTTACACTCGCAATGAAGAACGAGAAGGTTTTATTCGCCAAGGAACTCGCTTTTCCAGCATCTTCTTGTGCGCATTGCCAGTAGCACAACCACGACTAGGTTTGAGAAATGGCGGTGTGTCATTATGCGGGCCTCTCATCAAGTCCCTAGCTAAATGAAGACCAGTGCTGCGTCAGTTCAGTCTTGAATACTTCTTGGCATCCAAGCTAGCGAACGTGCCTTCTTCCATCGACATGAAGACAGCAGGACGAGTGGAACATGATGGATAGGAACATGAAAGGGGGCAGGTTCTAGGACGTTTCATGTCGCAAGAGACAAGATATCCCGCAGCTGAGTTGACGATTGGTGACCTCACGAGGCCCCTTATTGAGATTTCCCGCATGTCGACTCTTTCTAAATGACACAATGCTCTCCCTCATATATCCTGATACTTTTCTAAATTCCCCCTTTCATTATCCTCCTTGGCCAACTCCCTTACAAAACTCCTCCCTATGACGCACTCGAATTGAGCTTCCCCTCCGTCTTCTCAACATATTGAACCAGATCTGCAATAGTGCAGACCTTGAGACCCCACTTCCTCGCAAACCTGACATTGTCCTCCCCCCTCATCATGCCCGCGCGGGTAATAAGCGGTTCTCCCGGATTCGGCTCCCCATCCTCCACGAGCTCAGCAATCGCAGCCGCAGGGTTCAGGCCTGCGAGGCGACAAAACTCAATGGCAGCCTCGGTATGGCCTGTCCGTTGGCGAACACCCCCCGGGGCAGCCCTTAGGGGGAGAATGTGGCCAGGGCGGATGAAGCTCTCGGCGCGGGATTGCGGGTCGGCGAGGAAGCGGCAGCAGAGGGTTCGGTCGTGGGCGCTGATGCCCGTGGTGACGGAGGGATGCGCAGCATCAACCGAGATGGTGTAGGCAGTGCCGCGGGCGTCTTGGCTGGCGGGTACCATGACGGGAAGGGCGAGGGCGTCGGCGCGGGAGGGCATGATGGGGGCGCAGATGAGGCCTGAGGAGAAGCGCACCATCCAGGCCATTTTTTCTGTAGTGAGGTGCTCGGCGGCGATGATTAGATCGGCTTCATTCTCCCGGCTGGGGTCGTCGAGGACGAGGATGAAGTCGCCGCGGCCTGGACGAATCTTTGGTTAGCCTTGCGCCAGGATCGTTTGCGTGTTGAATTGTTGTCTCTGGCGGGGCGCATACGTACGGAAAGCCTCGATTGCGTCGGGGATGGAGTCGAATTGACTGGCCGGTATCAAGGAGGCAGCCATGGTTTGGGGAGAAGGATGTTTTTTTGCGAATGCGGGAAAGGAGGAAGGGGAGAAGGAGTCGTCGTCGTCGTGAACCTATCTCGCAGAGAGACTGACGTCGGCTTGTGACGAAGGTGGGTTGATGGTGGGGCCGAGCGTCGGCGAAGAGTTGAAGTTGCCTTTGCGACGGAGACATCGCGAGGCAGCGTGAGTCGTCTTTCAGCGTGGAAGCCGGTTCCCATGCGGGAGGATACGGCTTCCACGGATGGAATGGCTTACACGGCTTACAAATGATGGCAAATTCATCAATCAGCACGATTTCCGTCATGAGTCAAAAGCAATTCCAGGGTCCCAGGCCGGTGGAGTCCGGACTTCGTTGCACTTGCCCGGTGTTTGGCGCTTTCCCGACAGCCGACGACCCGTTTCTGCGTCCTGCGCCGCTATCAACAAGCCTTCTTCCTCAACACCAGCCCATCTACGACAGCATCAACCGAGGGCATCCATGCCATGACGCCGCCGTCAAGAACAGTCGGTCGCGTGCTCGGGCATGTGAGGCCACAATGCTCAGGCGCGTCGGCGCTATCACGCCACGGTTTGCCGCGCGCCCTTGCCCTCCAGCAACGACATTCGACCTTTTCATCGGTAAACCCCCAAGAGGTCTCGCATTTCAACGCCCTCGCCTCCGAATGGTGGGATCCCAACGGGTCATCACGGCTACTGCACCTTATGAACCCGATGCGTCAGGACTTCATCCGCGGCTGCCTCCAGACACGCCCCGAGACGACCTCGTCCGCACTACATGACGCATCGCTGGCCTACCTCGACATTGGCTGCGGAGGCGGCATCTTTGCCGAAAGCGCGGCACGACTACCCACGACGAAACGAGTCACAGCCATCGACCCGACCCCGTCCGTGCTGGCCGTCGCCAAGGCGCATGCCAAGAGAGATCCGTCCCTCAAGGGCAAGCTATTCTATACACAGAGCTCAATCGAGGACCTCGAGGTACCACGGAGCGACGAAGAGCGCTACGACGTCGTCAGTCTTTTTGAGGTCATTGAGCACGTAGACGAGCCCGGTCCCTTTCTACAGCGCGTGCGGCCCTTTGTCAAACCCGGCGGTTGGCTAGTCATGAGCACGATTGCGAGAACATGGACGAGTTGGTTCACGACGAAGTTGATGGCGGAGCAGCTGTTGCGCATTGTTCCGCGCGGAACGCACGATTGGAACAAGTACATCAATGAGCACGAGCTGCGGCGCTTCATGATGAGCCAGGGCGGCTGGGAGAGTCCCAGGGTCATGGGGGTCATGTATGTGCCGGGACTGGGATGGAAGGAAGTGTCGGGAGGCGAGGAGCTGGGCAACTACTTTTTTGCTGTGAGGAGGAGCAGCAACAGCGGCAGTACAACGGAGTAACTTGTTCAAGACGTATACGCGGGATATAGTGTCGCGAGAAAGTGTCAAAACGACTGGTCAGAAGCTGTCTTGTGACGCTAGGACGATGTTTTTCTTCGTGGTCGGAATATGTGCATGTTGTCATACAGAATGCAAGACAGACAAGACAATCGACAAGAAGCTGTAGCCAGATGTCGTGCAATGAGTGTGTCGCCTGCTCATTCTGCAATACGATGCGATGGGAATTATACCCATATACAGGCAATACTGAGCATGTTGTGCCTATCCGCCGTTGACGCAACGATAATTTCCTGCCGAAGTTGTTGTTGCATGTTGTGGGGCGAGGCTGTTGAAACTTCAAGCTTGATGAGGCTGCGGGTGGCTGTCCGATAACTCTAACCCGATTGGCTCGAGTCTCTGCCGACCTGCGCTAGCTTCGCCCCCCATTGTTTCCGTCCGAATCAACGACCAAAGACGAACCCAACCCATTGTCCATCTTGCGTGAGCTTCGTAGGTCGCGTGCCCCTTTTGATTCCCGGGCCATTATCCGATCCCCATCTCTTTCGTTACCGATTTCTCTTCCATCCTACTTGCCGTCACCAGACGGGTTGCCGCACCTTCACTCGCTCTTCGCTGGGCAATCCAGGGGAGCGCCAAGCTCGCACGTGACATGAGTTGAAGAGAGAGCAACCGTTCCCACGTCAGGGACGCCACGAAAGACATCTTTCTGCTTCTGTGCCTCGCCCGTTTTCCTTGCCATGCCTGGACGGCATGTCGTCGCCTCGCTGGTGGCTCTGGGCGCATCGTGCCGGGCTCAGTTCCCTGTGGCGGATGCCGAGGCTCTGAACCTGACCATCGTTCGTTCGCCGGCCGACGGCAACATCACCATCTCGTACAAGGAACCTAGCGGGGCGTGTAAAACGGCATTCAGTAACCAGAAGCAGTATACTGGATGGGTCAGCATTCCTGGTGCCTATGCTACGAATCTGTTCTTTTGGTTCGTCGAAGCGCGTCAACGCACGGATGAGTTGACTGTGTGGCTCAATGGGGGGCCAGGTTCAAGCTCCATGTTCGGCTTCTTTGCTGGAAACGGTCCTTGCGAGGTCATTGAGAGGGGCATCAACCAGTATGACACAGCTGCGAGGGAGTGGGGGTGGGATCGAGCGTCCAACATGCTGTTTATCGATCAGGTTCGTCGCCCGTCTTGTACATGCGTTGTCCTTCTTCACTATCATATCATCTCCCACGATTGACGCAGCGTCCTCATCCTCTCTAGCCAAATCAAGTGGGATTTTCCTATGACAAGCCCACCAATCGAACTATAATTCTCACTAGTGATAATGTCAACCAACCGCCTCTGCAAGGAAGCGGCTCTTTACCGACCTGGGCCTACGCCAACGGCACGTTCAGCACCATGAACGCAACCTCGACAGCCAACACGACAGACACAGCCGCCCTGGCTGTGTGGCATTTGATACAAGGCTTTCTCACGACCTTTCCTCAGTACCAAAACGCGTCCAATTCGTCCGTAGCGGTGCATCTATTCTCGGAAAGTTATGGCGGAAGATATGGCCCCTTGTTCGCCGAAAGATGGGAGCGGCAAAACCATAAACGGGCGGCGGGGCAGCTGCGTGCAAATTCGACGGTTGACGTGCGACTCTCCTCTCTTGGCATTGTGAATGGATGCGTTGACCAGGAACTCCAAGTGCCCTACTATCCCATCTTTGCCAACAACAACACCTATGGATATAAGGCGCTGGCCGATGAAGCAGCCAAGTTCTACACAGCCAAATACAACTCGCCGGAGGGCTGCAAAGCCAAAGTGCAACGATGTGTCGCCGCGGCACTTGCTCTCGACCCCAGGGGCGAGGGTGGCAACGCCGATGTGAATGCGATGTGCGCAGCCGCCAACGACGCTTGTTACGCGATCCAGGAACCTTACTACAACAGCGGCCGGAGTCCTTACGATCTGGCCGCGCCATACCATGACCCGAACCCGGCGCTGCGCTTTCTCTCGTACCTCAACCAGGAGCACATCTTGCGCGCCATCGGCTCGCCAGTCAACTACACCTTGGCCAGTTCGGTCGTGTCTCAGGTATTCCATGACACGGGCGATCAGTCCCGCGGCGGAAACATCAAGCGACTGGCGTATATCCTGAGCCGAGGAGTGCGCATTGGCCTCATCTACGGCGACAGAGACTACATTTGCAACTGGTATGGCGGCGCGGCCGTCTCACTGGCCATTGCCAACCTAACGAACCCCGACTACGCCACGAAATTCCCGGCCGCCGGATACGCACCTATTCTCGTCAACGACACGTACGTCGGCGGATTGGTCCGCCAGTACGGCAACCTATCCTTCAGTCGCATCTACCAAGCCGGACACTCGGTGTCGTGGTACCAGCCCGAAACTGCCTTCCAGGTCTTTGCGCGCATCATGATGGGCACCTCGCTCTCCACGGGCGGACGCATCAACCTCTCCCTATACAACACGACGGGCTCGTCCGTTGCGTCCCACTCGGACAATCTCCCCGCTATGCCCTCTACCACATGCTGGGTATACAACTTTGCCAGCACGTGCGACGATGGTGCGCACGGTCTCGTTTCAGAGGGCGCAGGTGTTGTCATCAATGGTGTTCTGTATAGCCAATCGGCCGATTGGCCCTTGGCCACCACGCAAACAGCCTCTTCGACGAGCGGGACAGGCAGCACATCTACGATGGAGGCTCTCACGGGTGTGTTTGCGGCGACGAAGACGCCCGCGAGTATAGCGGCGTGTGTGCAGTGCGTTGGCGGTACGCGCTGGACGGTCATGATTTTTCTCGTGGGCATACATCTCCTCTGGGGATGTATAGTGCGACGCAAGAGATGGGATTAATCACGGATTGATGAGAAAAGATGCGTTTACAGCATGAGTGAATCATGACGTCAAAGATGAGTACAGATGACCATTCGAGTTCCTAGACCAGCGGGAATTTCCACTATCAGTGTATAAGTAGGAGATGGATAATGGACTTACATACAGAAAAAGGGCACAGACACGAAACGGTAACTAGCCCGAATCTTGCATAATGATAATGTACATTGTTTTCAGGTTTCTTTTGCTTCTTAGATAACGAGTGGTTCTTTTTTAAGTTGAGGGGGGAAACATGCCCGTCCGAATAGAATGGATAGTAATGATGCAGGAGTGAGTGCCTCTGTATATAATTAGACAATTCTGTGTCAAAGAGATGGAATGTTCATGTACATGTGCATATGATATGAGAGGGCCGCTATCATGGTATTCGTCCAGTGACTGCAAGTACAATACCCTTTCTACGATCAGACCATGTGAGCACTCCGTGACGCCTTTTTCCTCAGTGACTCTCTATGCGGGTGCGCAATAACATGGTCGTACAAGCTTCCAATGCCGATTACCACGCCTGCACGGCAGGTCAGTCACCCACATATGTGCAAATTCTGTAGAACACAAGGGGACTTCTGAGGGGGTATCATGTATGCTATAAATGGGACATGCGTGAATCTACATGGATGTGCATGGACATGTGTATGCAAATGTATGAGAAAGGCTCCTATTTCGCATGCAACACATGTCGTCCGTCCTTCGTCGTCGCCCAATCGAGGGCGTTCTTTCGCCAATACTACTAACTTGATGCGTCATCCTCGTCGCTATCGTCGCCATCGTCTTCGTCTTCGTCATTGTCATCATCACCCACGTCGTCAAGACCACGTTGCGTCTGGGCGGCACGTTGGATGCGTCGCAGCTTGGCTTCGTCGAAATGGAAGTCTTGGTCGAAACGGGCCTTGGACATGGTCTGTTTTGGGCTGTTAGAGAGAGAAAGCCTATCTGTGCGTGTATACACGTGCGCTTTGTGTGCCTGATCTGTGCCGCATGTGCGTTGTGTCTCCGCAGATCACAGCAAAGGCATCACAACCAAACGCTGTGCAACGACGATTTCACAAAAAAGAGAAACGGAACGAGAAAATCAAATCGCTTGCCAAGACGAGGGAGCAAATATTACCTGATTGCAGCCAGTTTGGGGACAATTCACGCTTCCCCGAACGGGCAGATACTCCAAGATGGCCGATTTTTCAAACGTGTGCTGACATTCAACGTGCGTGTATGGCTCCACCAGCTGGCGCAGCGTCAAGGGGCAGTTCAGACTGACGACTTCCCGCGCGATGGCAATGTCATCATCGTCATCCTCGCCGGCTTGATCGTCAGCGGCCGCATCTGCTGAGCCTCGGGGATTGCCGGTGCTGTTCTTGGCGCCTGGTCGGGTCATGACGGGCTGCCCATCGGGGCGGAACCAGCGCGAGGCATCGGGCAGAGGCGGGCCCTCCTCCCCAACGGCAGCGTCATGCCATATTTTCTTAAAGGCAGCGTAGTCATTGTTGAGCGCGTATCGCTGATGGGGGGTCAAGGCCTCGTATTTGGCCTTTTTCTGGGCTAGGGCGCGTTGGTATGCGTCCTTGGTGCTGGCCACGGGGATAGGTGGTTCCTCTTGTTTCTGGTTCTCGTCTGCGGCGGATGTCGAATCGTCTGCGTGTGCTTGTTGTCTGCCGCGGCCTCGTGACGTGCGTGCACCTGTCGCGTTGCTTCCCGTGACAGCACTGGTGTACAAGTCCGACAGTACGCTGGCCTGGTCTTGCAGCTCGGCTCGATGGTCAATTACGCTGCGAAGGGACTTCTCCGATTCGACGGTTATTTCATCTGCCTGCTGTTCAAACGTCTCGAGATGTTTCTCCAGTCGTTCTTCGTCGGGGGTCTTGTCAAGGCCTTTTTCCAGCCGCCGCTCTCGCAAATTGCGTAACCGGTCTAGCTGCATGCTAAGTCTCTCGTGAAGGTCTCCCACGCAGAGACCTAGGTTGCGGGTCGAGTCCTTGAGTTGAGCCTCGTACACCAGCGTGCCGCGGGTACTGGACAGCTCGCTAAGCGCGTGACGCCCGCTTTCGTCCAGAGGACACGAGGGCGGCTGATATTCAGGGAGTGTACGTGAGGCGATTCGGTCCATGGCGAGAGAGTTGCCGTCATCGGAGGGCCGACTATGGCTCACAAGGCGGCGCGACATGTGTGCATACCCGGTGGTGGTGGTGATGATGATGGATCAAGGTGGGCCGGCATTGCAGATTAGACAGACGCGACGAAGACGCGGCTGCGCAGAAAGCCGGGTCGACTGCATGCGGCATCCCGGGTTCACACGCTCCGGGCGCATCATCTGCACACTTTGGACGCGCTGCACGTGGCACAAGGTCCGTTCGCAAAATGATGGGCAAGTGAAATCATCGATGCGCGCGTTATGGGATTCTCGCGCATCGAAGGCGCAAATCGAAGCCACATACGTCAACCCCGTTGTGTGGCCCAGGGCTGCCAAGAAAGAAGCATACAAATGCACATATATACCTATGTACGTACATACATATATAGGAAGAAGGTATGTAAATTATCGCGATGCGGTGCGCTGACTTGACGATTGGAGAACGGCACTCCTACGGCACTCGATAGAGCCGTCCGAATTTTGCCAGCTTCGCGATCGACTTCAAGAAGCGAGACCCCGTCCAGTGCGCGACGCGGACAGGGGCAGATGGACGAAGGGTCGCACAACCATCCATCACCGCCTGTTTTTCGTACAACTGTCAGTCACGAATTGGGATCATATCCTTCAGACTCCAGATCGCCGTGCGAGTTGCCGCCATGCCCCATCGATCGCGCATCGAATTGTAGGTGAGGCTCCATCGGTCCAATCCGTTTCCACTCACGCGCCCCCCCTGACGCGCGATACCGCCCGCAACATCTGCCGCATGTACCTATGTACACTGTACTATGTACTATGTACCTACGGAGTACAGACGGAGTAGTTATGTATGCATGTATCTACATAGCGACAGCCTGTAACCCTGGGTAAGAAGTATGTAGCGCGCTAACGGCCGCGAAGTCCGAGCCTTGCTGCATCCTTCTCAAGTTCTCATCCTCGTGCTCGATCGCCAGCGCTGCGTGATGGAGATGGCGATCTAGAGATCAAGCATTCCATCGCCCGCCGTCGTCGTCGTCCTCTGCGTCTTGTCCCCATAGCTCCCCCATTCGGCTGCCCATTGTCCATTGTCCGCCACGGTTCCCTGAGTTCCCTGAGTTCCCTAGTATCCTACCTCCGCTTTTTCCCTTTCTTTCTCAGAGTCGCGACTCGCCACGACCAAGACTCGTCAGCTGGCTTGCCTCAATGCGTCCGCCGTCCATACGAACATGTTTGGCCAGCCCTTCCAGCCCATCCGTAGAATCAGCTCTGTTGAGTAGAAGCCGCAGCCCGTCAGCACCGCTTCATGCTTGAGCCACCCCATTCCATCCGCCGGGCCCAACAGCCTCGAGGGCTAGACTGCTGATCCCCGTCCTGTATGACGCTTGGGAGTCGGCGCAGTTCACGAGCCCACTCGCTTGAGTTTTGCTTTCGCCTTGGACTCTTGATACCGAGCGGGGTGCCTGTAGGCTGTTTTGTTTGGTGGATCCCGTCCTAGGAACCTGGTAGCTGCTGTTTGAAGCGTCTCGGACGATCTCAGATGGCGGTGCGCATCTCCGACATATATCTCTGAGTCCTGACATAGTCCACCCCCCGTAGCCGGCTTAAAAGATGTAGGTAGTCAGGCTTCTTTTATCTTCATTCTTACTCCCATGCCCATCTGCCTATAATTAATCTACTCTGCGTCTCTGCATATTGTCCAAAGCGACACATCATCCTCTCTACTCTTTCTCGTCGAAATCCGATTTACGTGTCGTTTCCACTTATCCGTGAAGCCTGTTTGCGCATCATACGTCACAATGGGGCCAAAGGTTGAGATGGCCATGAATCCGTGGGAAGCACATGCTCTTAATGTAAGTCGTGCATGGAACTTGCAGGTCTCGTCGTTCAAAAGAACGTTAAATACTTGACTAGTGACGGAAACTAATGTTCTTCTTCTTCCCCTTTTTCCTCTTCATAGTACCAATTTCCTGACGATCATCTGTCAGCTGTCGATGTCAAGCAAACCATCACGCCTAGTAAAAGTAGATGGCGAGCTATGGAAGACCCAGTCTTCTATCCCGGACTGTACTCTGCTAGCGGTTACGACCTGATCGCCATTTTGGTAGGCAAGCCCGTTGCTACTCTTGTCGTCTGACGTCTTGACTGACCGCCGCATTAGCTTCGTCTCATGGCTCGACCAAATCCACAATTACAGCTTGGCCCTGTCGATTGCTCGGTGGCCCTGTTACTGTGTGATCTCGAAAAGCCGAATGAGCCTATTGTCTACACAAGCGACGCCTTCTGCGACCTAAGTGGTTACTCTAAATCTGAAGTTCTTGGCCGAAACTGCCGCTTCCTTCAGTCAAACCCAACCGATTCCGGTGCCGAGGGCGATTCAAAATCTGTTACGTCAAAGCTGTTAAGTGACTCGCCTTCGAATCGCATGCGACAAGCCATCGACAACAGACAAGAAATCCAAACAACTATAACCAATTACCGGAGAAATGGCGAGTCATTCAAAAACTGCGTCAGTATCATTCCGTTGACTCTTGACGACTCTGATCATCAATATGCCGTTGGATTTTGTGTCGAAGTCGCGTGAACTCTGAAACAGTCCGCAGGCGGACTCTGCAAACGATCCTGCGTCACAGATAACCATGTCAATATGAAGTCAACGTTGTTGGCGGCGGTGCCACGGTGGCGTTTTACCACGACATCTGCAACATGTTCTTGAACGGTGTCAGCCCACATCTTGCACTGTAGCGCTGAATATTTAGCTGTGCAGTGTTGTTTCCCTCTGTACTTGTGTACAGGGCGTATAACTATTATGGTCGGAGCGTGTATGAAGTTACTACATAAGGAGTTCTCGGGGAGTGAGTCATCTCTGTACGAATGGCTAGTTGCATTATGGCCCGGATTTGTGTTTTTTTCAATACGCATACATATGCGAAGTGTTGTACTCGATTACTCGGAATCTGGAAGCCGAAAAGTCAAGTTCGTACGTAGTCATGCTGGAGTCCGGCAAATTTGGGCACGGAACCTGCTCAGAGAAATATCAATCTGTATATCACCGAGGCCCTCAGTTATATCGGGCCATTGGCAGCATATTTTATGACCTCTTGTTTCACTATCGAAAAAGCTACGCTCACCGTGACAATGACCATTGTGACGATATACCCCAATGGACTTACTAAATGGACCAGACTAACGGTGCAGACACATCGATCGACTAGCTTACTTCCGAAGACGTGTCGATCGCCTTTGACCCAAATTCGAGGCCGTTTCGGTATCAGCTTTCGCTTCAGACTCAAACTTTGGTTCAGCATTTTCTGATTTCACCTTGCTTGTGCGGGTCTTCTTTACCAGTGACTCGTTCAAGTCGGGCCCATCCACTTTCTTACTTTGTGTGCGACGTTTCTTTCCTGTCGTGCTCTTCTTCCTGACACCAACGGCATCGTCGGCGGCGGCCTCCTCCTCTTTCCTCTCCTCCTCCTCACTTCCTTCACATTCTGCCTTGACAGGCACCACGTGCCCAGTCTTCTTTTGCATGCCAGGCGCGAAGCAACTTGTTCGGCCACCGACAGTAATGAAAGAAATCTTTTCTCCATTGGGCAGTTTAGTCGCAGCTCCTTTGTCGCCCTTCCCCCAACGGTAATTAAACAGCCAGTGTGACGGGAACTCATCCGAGTCGCCCAACTTGTCTACCGCGAGTTGGCAAACATATCGAATGGCCTCGTATAGCCTCTGAATCTCCACATCGCTAAAGGTATCACTATACTGTTCCGGGTGAAGTCTCGCTTGGTACAGAGTCTCGTCAGCAACCCAATTTCCGATGCCACTGATTGTGGCCTGATCTAAGAGGAGTGCCTTGATTGGCACGTGGCGCGCCATCATCTTGCCGCGCAAGTAACCCTCCGTGAACCGATCCGTGTCAATGACTGGATCTGGCCCGTTCTCCTTGAGCGGCGAGCATGCGCGGATATCGGCCCCAGGACAGTCGATGAGTCGGACTCGACCAAAGCGCCGAGCATCTGTGAAGGCAACCTCGACGGCGGGATCGTCGTCCGTCGTGAAATGAAATTTCCAAAACTTGGGAGGCCATTGGGCGTCCTCCTTGTCCTTGAGTTTCTTATAATAGTTCGTGTATGCTGTCTTGGCGCCTCTGATATGAACCCAGCCTGCGGTTTGTCACTCGTCAGCATGGGCTGTTTTTTTACCCCAGTTCTCGAGTTCAGCAATTGCAACACACCTGTCATCCCGAAATGCATGACCAGGTGAGGTGGCTTGTCGAGTGTTATCCTGCGGATGATGAGCGCGCTAGTGCCTGTGCTGGGAAAATGGAACGAGGCCGCCTACCAGAAGTATTTGCCCTGACTACCTGCTGAAAGCACCTGAGCAGATTGTGCTATGTGAGTTTGCCATCTCGATGCCGCGACACGTAACCGCATGATTTTCGACAGAATTGGGAATTTAGAACGGAAAGCTTACTCTTTTCCCCTTCAGAGCAGCCTCAACAGCCGCACCTGAGGTTCCTACCTTGCCGAAAATATTGGCATCGTCGATGGCAGATGCGGTCTGTATCTTCTTACCAACCAAATGGAGACGCAGAAAGTGAACGATACGAGCGACTGGTGTTGAATACAATCAGTTCAGTGATGGAAATACGAGAACCTTTCATCTGTTGCGTACCTTCAGCTATCTCAGGCATTCTCAGTTTGTGCCACAGCCTCACACGAACACGTAAATTCTGCAGCAACTCCAACTTTCCTCTTTCGCCAGCAGGGAGTCAAAGCGAGCTCAAAAGTACCTAACTAATAAATAGCGAAAGTGGCGCCTCCGCCGCATCGTCATGCACCGGGCCGCGCCCATCTTGGCCGCATTACCCGGAGGCACGCTTTTCACACGAAACCCCGTGACCTGCTTACGTGATCAGGCATCAGCTCCACTAATAAACTCCACAGGAAAAAAAAAGTCCTTTTTAGTCTGCGTGCGCAATTTTTTTCATCTGCCTGTCCTGTTTTGTTTCTACACAACGCAAACATTTTCAGCAAAATGGTAAGTTTACGAGAATGCACCTGCACTCGCACCTTTCCCACACCTTCACTTTCCTGATGACACAATAAACCGCAAACTAGAGTCTTTGACCTCTTTGGAATGAAACCTCTGTTTTTTACACGTCAGTCTGAAAAAGCTTGTCTTTGACTGCCAAGTAATCATTACGATGTACTGATGGAGCTAGACGGCTGTGCTAACTTCGGTATCTTTAGGCTCAAGGTCCAAGCGGATGGTCATTGAATATGTGCTGAAGGCGGCTGGCCCGTTTGTTGTTGTTGCGTAATGGTATGTGCGAAATCTTTCATTCTTTTCAAGTCGCCCACTTGTACAAAGTCGATCTGTTTCGTCGGATGGATCAACCGTGCTTGTCTTGCGTCGTGATCTTTCTTCCTACCTATGATGAACATAGGGCTTGATTTCGCTTCTTTCCATTGAGGGAGCCGATCAATAGCATTGTGATGTGTTTCTTTCTTCTACCTCAGTAGATGAAGGAAGCCATGACGACGCCGGTCAGCACCTTCAATCAATGGAAAAGCCGAATATCTACTTGTTCGTCATCGGCAGCAAGGAAGTCACGTCGCCATGCGACTCGGCCAAAATCTTGACGACAAAACACAAACCGATGCGTGGTTTCCTGATGATCATTTTCGTATCAATATACGCTGGAAATTACCGGCTGAGATTTTTCTTTGACGATATTTTAAGGCTATTTCTGATTATACCACTTCTTCATCTTCATTTCATTGATTAGCACTTCGACAATAAACTCATAGCTAACGCCTGGTTCAGATCTCTAGACAAGGTATGCAACGTCGAATATTGTTCTGTACCAATCAACCTTTCATGATGAAGCGGCACTGGGCTCCGAAAAGAAATCACATGAGCAAGAAAAGCCACATTGCGGCAGGCCTAGAAAACCTCGCCCACTGATTTCGGCAAAACACTGCCTGTCATTACAATCAGCACTATCGACAGGTGGGCTAACGTCTGCTCAGGTGTCTGCGGTCTTATATCACCGTGCTGACTCCACACAACATGATATGATGGTAAGCCAAGCCATCTTTTTCGCATATGCATTCACCTCCGCCTGTCTGATGATACAGATGACGAGTCTTATTCGAGTTTTCGATGCAGATATTTAATCTTTTTATACCATTCATGCTTCACTGAACACGCACACACTTCCCTCATTGTTGCGAACTTCCTTTGATTGGCCTTTGCTAATATGTGACAGATACTTTACTGGTCAGTACCTGACTGCCGTCCAAAAAAGCTTTAGCATGATGATCGCGAATGAAACGACAAGCATATGTCTGAGCTTCGGCAGCGACGACAAATCGTCCGCTTTTTTTCTGACTGCAATGCTGTCCAATTGTAATGGTGTCTTTTCTTGTGCAGACACATTGACTGATTTGGCAGCAGACCTCTTCTTTTAGCCATTTCTACAGCTGCGTAATGTTCCTTTATTGTAGGTTGCACTTGCTCTGCCCACCACCACTCCTGTTTTCATGATGTTAAACATATCACGACGGTCAACTTAGCCATATGCATTGATGACAACGCCTGTGACAAGGCACCTTTTCCTGACACTATTTACCAAACACTCTTTTCATTATTCTTGGTCATTTCAGGCATTTACTAATGTCGAAAAGGTACAATGTGATTGCTCAAAGGCGTCTTATCTTGTCTTGTGATGTGATGCGATGGCGTGCGTGCGATTGTGGCAGTCTATTCAAGCGAGTCTGACGCAGCTCGGCGCAATACATGAAGCCAGGTCAGTGACTATTTGAAAGTTTTGATTGACGCCGGCAGAGGGGCGCAGCGCGCCCCTTCGGAGTGCCTCCCTCGGGGCAAGTAGGCGGTCTAAGGGTAGGTGCACTACATACAACACCTATCTAGTACTAAATAAGAAAAATAAGAGAAAATGAGCCGCTGCCGTCGCCGGTTACCGCAGCGTTGTCTGGTGTCATGGCCCGTAGCGGGCAATGTGACTATATGTCGCTCCATGAGAGTCAGATTCGCAATTTATGTGACGTTAACTATTAGATACGAATGAGTAGGGTAATCTTGCAACCATCAATCGGTTTTGAAGCGAAATTCGCGCCTCATGTTTCTACGGAAATAATGAGCCATTCGCAGTTTCGCTGTATAATTGCCTACACTTAACTTAGACATGCATGGCTTACTCTTGCAGACAAGCATATGACTACCGGCAGAATCAACCAGGTAACTATCGTTACCGGGTGTGGACTAGATAGCTCTAAGGCAAGTTTTGAAAACTGGTGTCAATGATGTAATTACTTTGAACAGTCAGTCGCGTATAGTGTACCGAAAAAAAGGCTCTGATTTACTTTTCATGACAATGAGCCCATCGGCTTACGCACGGATGTTTTGAGGTCGGAGCTGGACAGACTGAGAGTTCGAAACTTGAGAAAAATCTCTCATTTTACTTCATTTTTTACTTACCACCAAGTAAGTACCTGGAGCCAAGCAAATTCAGTGCCGAACATCACTCCACTTCACCTCCAATCGCACAGGCATAAGCCACCT
The DNA here is from genome assembly GCA_018360075.1 of Claviceps cyperi. Classification (NCBI taxonomy): domain Eukaryota; kingdom Fungi; phylum Ascomycota; class Sordariomycetes; order Hypocreales; family Clavicipitaceae; genus Claviceps; species Claviceps cyperi. The sequence goes on from SRPQ01000158.1 coordinate 22,444, forward strand.
CCTGGTTTATCGGTACTGCCATGAACTCTCGGGCTTTTGGGACGAATCGACTCAAGATCGACCTTGAAGTGTATACAGGCGAATAGCAAGACCTGGATAATCCGTGCCGCGGCGTGGTTTTCCGAGACAAGCTCCAGTGGTTTGACAACTCAACTACTCGTCAGGCTGGAAGTGATACCATTACCCGTTGCATGCAAGACTTTGTGTCTATGGAGTAAACTCCAAAAGTGGAAACACGCTTCGTTACGTCAGGGTAATATAGCTCCAGCTCATAGGGTTCCTGTTAGGGCTCAGCTGGACTCAGCTGCAAATTCGTAGAGCATGGAGTAGAGTCATCTTTTCCTATACTCAGAATTGAAGGCGTTGATGTCCCAAGTCCTGATCCCAGGGCTGGTACTTCGAGCTGGCATTAGGGGTAGCCATTCAATCCTTTTAAGTTCTTCAGAGAACGCTAAGCCGCCTTCAGGGCCTCTCAGCCAGAAATATGACCCGAGGTGCTGTCCTTAGATTGAAGGACCCCCGGGAACCCTGTGAAAACACTGGGCTTGGATCAGGGCATCATCAATACCGTTAAGTCAGAGTATAGAAAGAAAGGGCTGTGCTTCGTGCTAGACGAGTTTGCAGAATTCTTGAGCAATCCGTCCGTGGCTGAAAGTCAGATGATCCTTGCCTCGGTCAAGATCAATCTCATTCCCAGAATCTTTCGGCTGCCTCGCGTATTATGTCACCTGTACGAGGGGCCTCTTTTCGCAGTGATGGACATTGAAGCCATTCGAACACGGTAATCTCCCAGCTCTGGTCGTTGTGCTGTTTGAACCTACCTTGGCTGAGGAGGAATCGAGTACTTTTGTTGAATACATTCCTTGAATATGGCCGACATCTCACAAGGATAGGACTCGCACGCATATCGTGGCCTGAGGGGGACGGTGACGGAACTGCTCTTCGAACCAAGTAGCTAGCCAAGGCTGCTTGAAGGGGGGAGGGGGAGGTATTGCATCTTTTCGGGCAGCCCGCCATCGTAACCCTAGGTACACTCCCGACTTCGTTTTTATGATTTCCCCAAATAGGCCTCGCGGCTATCGTCCTTTCGACTTACGTTTCTTTACAAGTTGCATACCCTATACGGAGCTACTGTTACATAGTGACGTCCGCTATTGCACAAAGACAATTCAGGATCTTCAATCTATCGGGTAAGCGAAGATATCGTTGCATTGACGATTGGATAAACGAGGCCGAACTGTGTCTCTACGTTATCACGGTTTGCATAGCGGAAAATTGGGTCGCAGAGAATGTGTGCGTATGGTGTATATCACGATCGTCGGCAATGTACAAATTTTGTTGCATTCGTCCTAGAAATGCATGTGCATATATATATATGGTGTATCATCACGAATCTCAATTAGAATTAGTCTCTGTATGTGGAGAAAATTACGCGTCATAGTATAGATGATAGATACAGTTTTAAGTTCAGTAGCGATTCACGAACCTCAGGGCGAGCCAGAACCGTGAACGCACAAAAGTAAGCATGTACATCATTCGCGACAAAAGCTCAAGGGGAGCCTCCATCGGCTCAGCTTGCTCGCTTTCTCATTCATCCCGAGATACACTCCAAGCGAAGCATGTATGTTCCCTCTCGCCCGCGCCAAATTAAGCGTAGATACTAATAGGAGCATTACGTAGTCCGTACAACATCACCGATCGCTAAAGGACTCAGAGTTATACAATCTCCGCAAAACTGCCATCAAACTCGACACACAGTTGGTAAGTCCCGACCTCTGCCCCATTATGAAGCCGCCGGCTTCTTCTCGTCCGCCACGGAAGCCACCGGCGCCTTCTCGCCCGTCACGCCCGCCTCTTGTGCTGAATGAGCCGTATCCGCAGGGGCCACCCCGAGTATGCCATCCTTCTCCGTGCCATGAGCCACTACGGGAGAAAGCGCAGGCGATGAACTAGCCGGAGAGCTTGCCTCAGCAGGCCCAGTCGCGCCACAGGCTTTCTGGATGACCAGGAACCACTTCTGGGCATCTGCAGGGGTGTGCGCCTTGAAGGAAAGCTCCGTACTACCAGTGAGTTTGGAGCTCATGGTGCCGCTCTTGTCTTTGCCCTTGACGTTGAATTTGTCGCCGCTGGGGGCCCCAATGACGGCATCGGGGAGGTACATGGACAGGTCGGGCTTGGGGTTCTGTCGAAGGTCGTCCGAATCCTTGAACTCGTGCAGCCACTTGGAGGGGGTGACGACATAGTAACCGGTCGAGTAGCCCCACGACAGCTTGTTGCGCGATTTGCGCTCTAGAGAACCCTCGATGAGAGGTTTGGTGGCTACGTGGTCCATGTTAGGGAATTGGATCGCCTCGACCGAGCGCGGTGGTTGGTCCGGATTTGCCAAGCGATCCGATGACCGCTGCGTGAAGTTTTGCCATTCAAAGTTGGCGGGGACGCACTGCATGGTTCCTAGCATATCTTGATACAAGGCGCGGGTCTTCTCGCCTTGGCCGCCAGCGAGCTGCACAAAGGCTTCGACGGCCTGCTGGAAAACTTCGATAACGTGGGCCTCAAAGGACTGGAAGTTGGTCTGGACAGCAAGGAGGTCGTTGTGGTGGTTGTTCTCGGCGAGAACCTGGTTGCTCAAGCGGTGCAAAACGCCTCTGTGGACGACATAGGGGTCATCCGCAGCATTGAGCCTTGCACCAGCAGAGTCGTACGACGCAGCTTGCTGGCCGAGAAGCTCAATCTGCTTTTGCGTGATATTGCGCAGCTTTTCCACCTCCTTGGCTCCGCTCTGAGCACCGCTCTGCAGCTCCTTGGCCTTGTGCTTGATTTCCTTGTGAAGGCGCTCGAGAATGGGTAACACGGATCCCTTGAGGCTTTTCTCGGTCTCGATGTTGGTGTTGATCTGAGCCTGCGTGTTGGAGCGCATGTTTTCGAAAAACCCCGCAACACCCCCGAGGCTCTGGTCGAAGTGATGACCCTCTCGAAGGGGGTTGGAGATGGTCTATCCGAGTTGTCAGTCCCTGTGTGCTCTCTGCAATATCCGAACTGCTTGATGTCTTACCTTCAAGACCTTTTCATACTCCTTTGCCTGGCGGCCGTGGACCTTTTCCACCGCAGAGATGTACTCCTCGAGATAGCCACAAGCATGTTTCCATGCCTGCAGACGTTCAGCGAGCAATCCAGCAGTCTACACAGACCGAGACCGAGTCAGCTACAGGCCTACACGTTCGGACAATACAAGAGTTGCAGACTGATCGTGATCCAGATACGGCAGGTCCAACATAGAACTCACAGTGTTAGGGTCAAAGTCGGGGACCGCATCGGCAGCATGCGAGCTTAGACCCGTCGTCGCCCTTGAGGGCAGGGTGGTAGTGGCTGGAGAGACCGGAGACGCCATAATCATCAGTTGTCGCAAACCGAGATGGGTTCAGTAGGTATGCAATCAGCGGCGGGGGGCAAACGAAGTGTCTCTGGGTACGAATAAGGAAAGGAGGTCGATGGAGCTGGGCCGGGAGCTGGGAGCTGGGGACCTTCGTCGTGGTGGAGTCAACTCAATCCGCCTTAATAAACGGCACAGGGGATAAATGAGCAGCACAAGTTCCGTAGCTAGCGAAATGTCATATGTATGTACCTCCTACCTATGTAAATGTAGCATGCTCCCATCGTCTATTGTGGGAGCATATGGGGTTCCTCGCAAGAAGTCGTTCCTGACGCAAAGTCGCAAAGACGCTCAGGTCCTCATGACGTCAGGACCAGCTTCGCCGCATTTTCGCCAAAGTGTTTGCCAGTTTGCCGCTTTGCCCCGCCGCTTTGGCAATTTCTCCTTGCGACGACACGTGCACATCAACGCACCAGAAGACCGTGGGAACGACATACGGAGTAGATACTACATATGTAACATATAAGATGGGTGACTCATTCTGAACAAATCCATAAGCTCAACGGCCGAACCACGGTGAAACATGGCAGACCACCTCATGCTACATACCAATGAATGCTTCATGTTCTGGTTCGGATGATTTCTGTTGTAGTTATCGGTGGATACCCTCATCCGGCATCGGGCCATGGGTTTGGAATGGAAGCTGGCGACCGCAAAAACGATGAAAACACGTGATTTTAGTGCAGAGGGAGGTTTTCTCGGCTGCAAGATTGAAGACCCTGCGTTCGCGTCCCACAAGAGTCCCACCGCGGGATCCGCCATCGTCATGCATCGGTCAAACTCGGCCCCACCACCGATAAACTCAAGCAAAAGCACAAGACAAAATGGCTTTTCTCGGCGGCGTACTCCGCACATTAGGAGGTACCTAGGTAGGTCCAGAGGGTCACCTCATGTCACCTGCCCCACAGCCCCTTGGCCTATGGTCATGACCTCGAGTGACATTGCGAAGTTGCCGGAAATGGTGGAGCCGCGACAATGACGATGTAGCTCATTGTCGACGGGTGATTGCGGGTACTTCTATTGCCCACCAATTTTTCGGACAAACTCATGTACTGCCCGTTGTGCTGCGACGCGATTGGTCACAATCCCTGTCCGGTACCTAAAGTGAGCCTCTGGACCACCGACCGATGGGGAGTAGGTATGCACAAGTTACAACGGTGCGTACATACGGGGTACATACAAGAACTCTGGACTTTGATGGCTTGTGATGAATTCTCTTCCGCTGTTCTCTTCTGTGCTGTTCGCTATGATGCTCTCCTCCTTCATAACATGCGTCAATTAATTACCATGAAGCCGCCTTTCTTCTGTGTACCCGATGTCCGCTAAGTGCTCATCGCCCATGGAATTCTAGTACGATACTTTCCAATAGAGCAAGACTAGCCTGCCGTAGAGAGGAGAAAAAAAAACAAGTAGTGATAAGACGCCTCATCCGAACCATAATTTATATGCCGGAGGAACCAAAAAAAAGGTCAAATATAATGCACCCAACCTTTGAATGGGTACCTGCTCTCCCCAACGCCGTATGTAAAATGTGCTTGATGCCGCTAGTGAATTACATCCATCATCACTGCCTGCGTGAGGATAAGTATGTAGAAACCAAATGAAAATTCTGTTTGCTCTTCTTTTGTTGCGGGTGCGCGTAAGGATTCAACTCTCGTACTAGCCCAAAAAAAAACGTTGACTTGGTGGTCTAAGTGGTGCTCGAAGTTGCTGCCTCTAGATCAGTTTCAAAAGGTCTACTGGGCGCATTGCTGGTGTATTCGCCGAAACGATCTTCGCTGATCGACGCTAAAGGCTCAACATTGACGTCCGTGGCTGGAGGGGTGCGAGGTGCATAAAGGGCAGTCCGGTAATCCGGGACCAGTCCTGCCGTGGGTTGAGCTCGGTATGGCGCAGGCGTGCGGACGGCGGTTGCATAGCTGGGCACGCGGTTCAATTCGGCAAAGTCGGTCGAGTCGACATCGACCTGTTCAGTCGAGTTTCTTCTTGAGTTCTCGTCCACGCTGTTACTCCTAGTTAAGCATGTTGAAGGCGGTTCGGACCGTGACAGGGAGATGAACGGGCCCGAGGTCGGCGATACCCTACCAGAGGGGGATTGCGATGACATCGAAGTAAAGGATCGGTTCCTACGTGAAGGATCCAGTGACACGTCGGCCAATCGCGACGATAGAGCCGCTGGCGCAATCGTAATTGTGTGCCCGAGCGAAGCCAGATTCTCCATCGACCCGCTCCTCGACTGCGCATAGAAAGGGCTGCTCACCCCGGATTGGATAGACGGTGATTGAAACCCGGAAATGTCTACGTCTTCGTACAGTTGATCCAGCACGTGTTCGCCATAGCCCGGTGGCGCAATTGCTACATTTTCTGTCGTCGGAGTAGAACTGCTTTGAGAATGGTTGATGAGGTCGCCTTGTTCATCAAAGGGGATGTTAGGCGAGATGAAGATCGAAACAGGCAAGGTTGCGCGAAGCTACAAGGCTTTGTGTTAGTAACACAGACGCTTCCATTTCACTTCGCTTGGAGACTGCCCGCCATAGCCATTCCTCTCCAAAAACATACCTCTGAAATGTGGCCGTCGGGGTTCTGTAGAGCCACAGTTAGCTTAATCTTGTGGCGAACCTTGATACCATGATGATTTAGATCCTGTATGCATTGTCGTAGTCGTTTAGGAAGAGGCAACGGTTTGACCAAAGTCCAGCCCTCTTGACCGGTATCTTCAATCATGTCCTGCCAGTGCTCCTCCCGGTTCGCTTCAAAACGCCAGGTAGCGACCTCGCGTTCTGTACGATATTCCCGCATGCTGAGACCTGTAGCGCCCTGAATCCAGCAATCGCGGATCTCAATCATTTTAGCCGTAATGTCGCCTAATTCGAGACCCTTGAGAAGTGGAGTAAACCGCATTTGCATATTAATGATACCACCAAATACGACGGCCTTTTGAGGTATGATGATGGAATAATCGACCTTGTTGGGCCATATATTCTCCACGCTCATAGCATGCAGGAGTTCTAAAGCGGCAGGTTCGAGGGTGCGGATAATTCGAAGATGCTTGTACGCATGCAAGTCGTAGGCAAGCTTCCCGCGGCTGACCGTGGCTTTGAGACGGTACGTTATTGAAGCTTCCGGAATACCCTCGACGCTTTCGGCCGTATCCCCTGGTAACATATACTCGAAGGGATATTCGTAGTTGCCTGCAGGTAGAGTCATACTCTTTCCGTGTTGGACCCCGACAAAAGGTTTCCATCGGTGGTCGAGTATTACTGTCGCTTTGTCAACTTTCTGCCCCGAAACCGTGGGAGCAGTCGATCTGTAATCAGTCCATCTGTTGGGTTTTTTTCCAAGGTTAGGGAGTTGATCGGAGACGCGAGAGCCAGAATCTTCGACTGTACAATGGAGGAGGCATACGATAAGCGCAATGTGCCTACGAGGCGCAAATGGATATCCTCGATGCGCAGAGGAGACGAGAGGCAGAGAACGACAACCCCTTTGAGGAGTTGACCCGAAGACTCGTGATCATTTCCTCGAAAGACGATAAAATCTTGGTCTAGCCTGAATAAAGCAGCATCGTGTTAACAAAAGGGTTGTTGCAACATGTATTTCCCCTAGATACATCTCGACAGCGTAGTGGGAAGGGGCCACAGCGGAAAGTGGCGCTGCCACCTTTGTCTTGGCTTGGCAGTTGGCACCAGAGAAAAAAAAAAAAAAAAAAACGTACCGAATATCAAAGAGGCTGTAGCTATTGCGGCCCGTCACCGATGCAAATGGTTTGAATGGCATGGTCTGACAGACAGCAAGATATGCCGCGCAATCGAGGCGAAGGAAAATGCGACGATAAGTCGCAAAAGCGTCGTTTGTAGCAGTTGACGCGGGAGGAAGGAAATCGGTACCTCGCGCAGGGAGTTGGTATGGGAAGACAATGAATTTGTAGTATGTAGCCAGGGAGTTCCGGAGAGATTGAGGGGTATATTGGCACTTCGTAAGAACAAGGAAACAAGTTGGAGCAAGAGGACAGGAGGAGAGACAGGAGGATCAAAGAGTCAAAAAATAATAATGGCCAGCAGATTTGGTGGAGCCCGCGGGCCGGAGAGTTCAATCACTTGGAGCAAGTTCGACGGAATGGTTTAAGTCCAAAGCACATGCCTACCTAATCTCGCCAGCTGATTGCTCAATTTCTTGCCCAGCTGATGAGATGGATGGCTCTGCAAGTATCTTTCGTCTTTCTTTTCTTTTCCCTCGAGGCAGCTGAAATTTGGATGCTGACACAAGATGAAGCTCGCCAAGTTGACTGCTCGTCTTTGACGCAGAGGCCCGTGTCTGAATCTGAAAACGAGTAGCCAAAGGCGTGCTCAATGCACGCCCGTTTCGCCGTTTCGCCGTTTCGCCGTTTCGCCGTTTCGCCGTTTCGCCGTCTTCTGAGCCGGATTGTTCCGTCGCGTTGCCTCCGGTCGTCGCGTCTTGTCTTGCGTGGTATCGCTCCGGTCCGGTTAAGGCCTTGGGGCTTGTGCGTGTCGATTGCGTCTTGCCTGGTACTGTACTCCGTATGTACCTTGAAGGGTGCGGGCCGAGAGATGTTCGACTCACAAGCCCTGCAGAATGGCGTCAGGGTGGGGTCTCCTTTGCTCGCCTCACACCAATCGCCCCCAATGGAACCCTCCACTTTCTTTCCATCTTCTCAACGGGGGGGCTTGTATTTGACAATCGGCGGTTTCGTGCATGGCGCGGAAGGTGCAGGAGGCCGAAACGTACCTGCCCGGGATGGAGCTTTGGCCACAGGTCGCATACCAATCAGGGGAGGGGTCTAGTGGGGCCACGCGTACCTTGGCAGCACACAGCGCCATCTCTGATTCGTGTGGCCCGGCAGCGGCGATGAAGGCAGGAAAGTACATAAAGTCTAAAGGTTCATGTACCTTCAGAATGTTGTTGATCTGCAGATGTTTTACGGAGTATGAGTGTACTATGTGTGGGAGATGTAGGTAGGTACACTGCTATGCCGGAATTACGCGCGCGAACTTTGTCTGTGTTGCGTGATGTTTGATGTTGGCCCGGGGGGCATGTCTGCAAGAATGGTTGCGCGATGGAAATTTGCTTAAACCCCCCGTGCTGCAGTTGATCAAGATGCGAATCGAGATGTCATGCACATACATGCCTGTGCTGAACAAAGGTGAGATCAGACATCAGGCTCAGAAATACGACGCTATCTCTGTGTCATTCATGTGACTGTGCGGGGAGTTTGAACAGCTGCCGATTGTCAGCAACGAGCACGGAGCACATACATGACTCGACCAACCACCTATCAATCTTGTAACGAAGTTCGGTAACTCTACGAAGTACCGATGAATATAGATACCTGCCCGTGTCAGCAGTCCAACTGCCGAAAAAAAGGCGCCTTGGCTAATCGTGAGCACCACAGCCTTGAGCCTTCTTGATGATACGCAGGAGGGCACCTGGTAGTCTACGCCGTACGACTATCTACATACGTAGTATGTATGTATGCACATGCGCTACATGTATGTCTCTAAAGAGGTACACAAGTCAACTGTTGAAGAGTCAAGACCATACCTTCCTAGCCTCGATCCCATGAAAAGGTTCGGCTGCGGTATGATTCTGGCATGACGGCAATCAGCACGTGATTTAGCGCGATATGCGGCGACATGGCGGAGCACTGAGCAGTGCGCCTCTTACCTACATGTAGTAAAAAGTCTCGAAAAGGCACTTACATTATACATACCTATGAGGCTATGCATGTGCATTGTAGATACCAAGCACCTCCAGTTTGTGATTCTTCAACGGATCAGCCACGCTGCATGCTGCAGTCGTGTACTACAACCCTGTCGTTCGTCACCGGCTTGGCCCCGCTTCCTCAGACATCATGCGGGCTTAACACCGGCGGCGAAGCCAATAAACTGGAATTTAAAAGACATGTCTGGCTTGCGGCCTCGAAACTCCAACAAGCTGCAGGACAAAACCCCCCTCGTGCCTCGTCTCGTCATGTCCAAGACTCCAATGTCCATCCTTGCCTTCCTGGCTGAGTACTTTCCCCTGCAGGCTGCGACAGCCTCGCCACCCGTGTCTCCATTGAACTCATCCTGCTATTGGTGCACAGTACCTGGTACCTGCCCGCTTCGGGCCATGACACTAGACAACGCTGCTGTAACCGGCGACAGTGGCTAACTTTCTCTTATTTTTCTGGATTAGGACTAGATAGGTAGGTGCTGTACGTAGTGCACCTAGCCTTAGACCGCCTACTCGCCCCACTGCGGCGTCATTCAAACTATCAAACTAACTAACAGTACCTGGTACGGAGTATCCGTAGATATGGGGCAGATTGATGAGAGAAAGATGAGGTGGCTGGTCGATACTGAGTTTGATGATAGCGTAAAAACGCTTCCACTCGAATTTCCAGCTATCTCTGCTTCTCACTTATCTGGCCTGGCAACATGGATCATTGGGACTCGTAGCAATCCGCATTTTGCGCCATTAATCGCGGCTTACTACATGTACATCCGTAGGTATGTATAATGTACCTAATGGACCAAGCGGTCAGGTCAAGATGGCACGTGCACGAGAGCTTCTCATAGGTGCAAATTGACCGTGGCCGAACTTATTACGCAACGTCGCTAATTGATAGTAAACGTCTCGGTCTGCAACGCAAAGCATGCACCTCGATGGCGTCGATGCTGTAGGTATAGGTTTCAGAATCCGAAACGGATCAGACATCCATCGGCTTGGACACCCGTGGGCTTGGATACCCACCGACTTGAAGACCAGCAGACTGCAGCAGCTTGCGAATACTCTCTCCTTGCCCCTTCGTCTCCAAGCGTCCTTGCTCTCCTGGCTTCTGCACCTAATCAGCCTGCGATTTTTCTGAATGTTACTGAGTACATACTCCAGTAGAGCCAGGAGGTAAACTCTAGAGGTTCGCCTCGCCGGGTTCCACTCCTGGATACTTTTGCATCCATCTTGGAGGAAACCTGCAACATGAGAACGCTAATAAGCCTCACCAAGGCCCACAAAGGTGACCCTCATGCAGTCGGGTTTGCTTCCGTTAGGTAGAACCAAACACGGAACAGGGATCACGATGCGTTATCATGCCAAGCAAAGCCCACTCCTCCCGGGATGAAGCTAGTAGCCCGAACAGGGGAAAGACATATCTTCCGATCCCAGAAAGAATTGATCCAGGAATAAAAAAATTAATTCAAGCTCGCTCATGAAATAATTGGGACCAGATAAGCACAACGGCGGTGCGCGTTTTGTAAGGCACAAGTTACAACTCTTGCAGGATGCGTAGCTGGTAACACCACAAAGAGCGGCAGATTGTCCGTCCCGTCTTTTTGAGTACGGAGCACGGAGGGCGATTACATTAATCGTTGCCTGAGCCAAGTCACTAAGAGCTAGTGTGCGCTAAGATAAGGGCCCCTGTCAATAGTAGACTCTACTAGGTACATATGTAAGCTGTTTTGTACCTAGCTGTGTGGCGAGGATCGCTGTTTGCAGCTTGAAACTGATGTGCTTCCAATTCTAAAATCACAGCAAACAACTTTTTCTCTCCAAAAGTATCTGTGAGATTTGGGTTTCTCTCTGAGCCACTAGGACCCTGATATCTCTAATCACACAAGGACCTTCGACAGACCTATCTGAGGCCCGAAGATGTCCCTATCGCGACTTCTGCTGTACGGAGTGTGGTACGGAGTACCTAACATGTTCAAAATGCGTCATGCCCTGCCTTCTTTGTACTCGTTACCACCGCCTGATTCGTCAAGCACGACATCTCCGTGATGATATAACAAGGGTACTCTATAACACATATGCACATGATAATCTGATTTGGCTCACTCCTGCTCCTAGGCTCAGGCAACGATTAATACTCGACTAGATAGTTCTTCGGACCTAGCCTTAGTCCGCCATCACGCCCCTCGGGAGGCTCTGCGGAGTGGGCGCTTTGCGCCCCACACTGCCGGCGTCAATAGCAATCAATCAATCAATCAATCAATCAACCCATTTATTACGGAGTATGTAGGTACACGCGTCTCGCCAACATCCCCTTCCCCCCATTATTTAGGGAGACTTCAATTGACCCTGCCCTAACCATGTATTTGTCGCTGTCTTTGTTCCTAAAACGGTTAGCGTAAGGAAGCCCCCTGCTAGCTCTATCTAGGTACTTAGCTGGCTTAGTCACCTTACAAGATACATTCAATGTGTTCGAGAAACAAAACATAGATTTCGGCTCCGTGACTTCCCACCATCATCTGTCAATCATCAGCTTCGCGACCTGGCTTTTGAAGCTACACAAACGCCATCTCTATTTTCATTCTTTTCGATTTCTCGACTTGAAAATGAGCTCCCCATCTACCTCATCATCGCAGCGACCTTCGCGCGCGACACGGTCACCGATGTAGCCCAGCGCAACTTGCCCCTTGGCCTCCGCCAGAGGATGAAGATTCTGGTAGCTTCGTCAGTCGCCTGCGCGCGAGGAGGCTGCCGAAAGCGATTTGAAAGCGAGCTCGACAGCGATTTGAGCGCTGAAGATGAGCTCGGAAGCGGCTATTAGAGATCAGTGCGCTACTTCTTGTGCAAGGTTCACCGCTAACTATCGCGACAGGTCGCCTCAGCGGCGCTTGATGCCGGCTTTTCCAGGGCCTCGATGCCGTTGCAATAAGTTCTCAAAGCCATCCTTAGCCACTTATTCTTCCGTCGATTGATCATCGAACTCACGAGCAATATCATTGGGGTAAAGTTTCAGCGCCAAATTGGCGAAGCCTTCGGCCTCATGCGCAACCTCTGGCGACAGCAGCCAGTAATTCAGGGCCTCAACTTCGGGCGCCAAGCACGCTCATTGAAGCCGATGATAGCTTTGGATTTTCTTTACTGGCTTGGCAATATAGGTGGGCCAGCGGCAGCATGCTATATAACAGCACAGATAATAATCATTAGCTAGCAAAAACACGGCCAACACGCCTCTTCTCTGAGAGCTTCCATAGAAAACGAGGTTCCTGGTCAGTCTTCAACTCTATATTGGGCTATAGTAACGTCAACATTCAATTTCATCCTCGAACCTGCGTCTCAGGCGAATGTATCTTGTAACTTGTAAGGTGACTGAGCCAAGTACCTGAATGGGGCTAGCAGGGGGATGGGCTGCGCTAACTATTCTAGGAATAAGGGCAGGGTCAATTAAAGACTCCCCTCATTTAGAAAAGTCCGATTCCCGTCATCGTCGATTCGCACACAAAAAAAGTATCCATACACATCATGAGACATGTCCACGCGGCATTGGGCAACGCGCAGCTTGCTACCGCTCCAATCTGCGTACATGTGCGTACATACATACCCACTCTCGCAGTTTCTCTGTCTCGCTCTCTGCTTGCAACAAGTATGTGGTACGTTTGTACATGGAAAAGTCCAACGGGAAATTTCAAGAATGCCTTCTGCTCCTAGGCGTTGCCCACCGGAGACACAACAGTACGTGACCTCGCATGATGAATGGCTGATGAGAATTTGTTGCTAAGACCTCTGGCTCCCAGGGCAGGGGAAAAACACGAAGAATTGCTCGCTTTTCACATATGGACTTACTTACCTCTTCATGCTCCTGTCACCTGTGTCACTTCCACAAGCTCTCCCGTACTGAAGCTCATTCCTCGAAAACTTACTTCCCCGGCCATGGCAGTCTGAGATATCGAGGAAAGGGTCAGATGTCCAAGATATTTGGTGACCATCTCGGCACTAAAAATGTCTTGTATCTGTCCGTCGCCATGGCCATGCGATTCACTTTTGGCTTGTGAACCGTCGGGAAGAGGGGGAAGTCGGGTTAGAGGAAACGGGAAAAAGCGATCACGTTAGAATTACCTTGCTTTCCCCAGCATATCACGCGACAGAGAAGGGGGGGGGGTGATGTCTCCGATGTATACGACAAGACATGTTCAGAATGACACATTAAGCACATGACACTTGTCGCCATTTCACAAGTCAACCACATGGTCAGAAATTCGTGGCGCAAACTCCCTTTCTTGACTTTATACAACGCAACTATACAATGATGCTACATGGCACGCCATAATCGTCGCGTGTTTCGTATGTATGCCTCCACACACACAGTCCTGGATTGACGGCAAACTTCGTGCACAAGAATGCCTACGCCAAGCTACGAAACGTGGACAGCGTCCTGCTATCGATCATGCACGCCCAGCAGGAAGACATTACACTGATGTACCTGGTCGCATCCATGTCCTCACATGACCTGGTAGACTGTCAGTATCTCATCGATTCGGCCTTTCTCTCTTCTTGCTGGTGTCTCAAGGCAAGGTGGAGGAGGTACCGGGGTTCAGGAATGTATTTCCCACATGTGAGAAAATACGCACCGTTCTTGCAACTTGTCATGATTGCCTCTTCCGTGAAACCCAACCAACATGCTGGATGAGAGTCAATGACTGTGGTCTGTTCGCATGTATAGAGTCAGCCGCAACAAATCAGATTCATCCCGTCGCACTTGAAAGTTGGATTGTTTGCCCTGAAACTCACCAGAACGGGGGGCAGAATCGGAATCCTAGACCGCGGCTCCACGGGATGAGAGACGCCATCACCATCCTCATCGCCTTCGAAGCCGGATTTTGATCTCACCATCCCGTGGCCCCCGTTGCCGAGAGGACCAGATGCGTCGTTCCGCGGACGAGCCCCGGATGCGTCAAACACAGATCCTCGCTGTCTCGTCAAGGTCTATCTCGAAATTAGTCGCGCCAACGTCTTTTCGATACGGAGCACAAAAGAAGAGACAAGGGGCGTGCATGTATGGTTATATGGATGTGGGTGGCTACAGCTGGGTATACCTTTGGTCTGTGAAGCATTCCCACGTTGAAATCCCAAAGACATAATCGGCCATCCTCGCCAACGCTCCCAAACCGATAAGTGCGCTCGTCGCATCTCCAAAGATCGAATGCCAGGGACGAAACCCACGACTGGTGTCCCTGACATCGTGCAACCAGAGCAGAATCTGCAGCGGACCAAATGGAAATCAAGTCGTCTTGCCCACCTGTCAGGACGTACTTGCCATCTGGCGTCCAACAAACGCAAGTCAATCCTCCATAATAAGAAGAGAACAAGTCCAGAAGCCTGCGTCGGATCAGGTCCGTGAGTCAGAAACAGCTATCAACAAACAGGCCCGGTGACCTGCCCAGCAGACCATAAACAAAACTTACTCTTCCTCGAGATAGTCAATCAACCTCAGGGTTCCGTCCTCGGACGCCACGGCTAGATGGCGGCTGTCTGGGGAAAAAGCGAAGGCATTGATGCGCTGGTTTGATGTTTTCCACACAGCGACTGGATTCGTCTTCTGATTCTGCGAATGCACCGACTTGCTTATATGCATCTTGATGCCGGATCTCATGCCGTTTTGGCTGTCTCCCGACTCACTACAATTCAAACTTTGCCCGTCTTCATCGGGAGTAAATGGTCCGTCATCTTTTTCTTTGTCATAGACCACCAAGGAGCCGTCCATGTGCGCGGCCAGGAACAAATTTTCAGAACCTGGAATCCATTCGATATGAGAAACGGGGGTGTGGTTGACGACCCCCTGAGGGAGTATATGCCATGTCAGATTTCATTCGCCTGTGTATTTGAGGACGACGGACTACAATGTCTACTCACGTTCTTGTTCATACGTGTATACCTCTGTGAGATGGGCTCCCACCAGATGATCTCGCCCGTTGAAAAGCCCATGACAACATCAATGTGCGATGCGCTTTTCGTCACCATATTGACATCATGGCACAAGCAATGCGCCTTGGTGAAGAGGATCTTGGTAAAGTAATCTTGCTGCTTTACGTGTTAGATACAACACTGGATATTTCCGCAGATGATGTGCTCTAGGTGGTGACTTGCCTTGTTTGGTGATGACAGATCCAGCCACTGGAATGCACGATTGATATTCGCAAAGGCAAAGATGCCGTCGCCAGGCCTTTCCGTCATTCTTCTCGACAGGCTATCACTGACGATGACCCGGGAGATAAAGGACGAATTGCTCTTGGTGACGTTATTTTTGGGCTTCCTGCGTTTGTTTATATCCTTTGTGTGTGCTGGCGCGAGTAATGAATTTCCTTCTCCAAAGGCAGGATTCGATCCCATAGTAGGGGAGTTGGGCGCATCACTGGTCGAGGGAGCCCGCCCATCTTCACTGCTCATGCCACCCTCGACGGAATATCTTGCTTCGCCAGACTGGCCCGTACCAGAGCCTGCAGCACCCATTGGCAGTGTCCTAGCAGCAAGACCTCGGTAGACGAAGGGCGGCGGTCGAGACTGAATCCGGACCAGAGTCATCTTGGTGCCTATGGAAGCTGGTTGTGGGTTGGTGGCCAAAGGGTTAGGATTTACAATAGGGGCTTCTGATGGGTGTGGTGGAGGCGTCGCCAGTTGCAGATCTTCTTTGAGGATGTAGGTGCCTTGAAGGTCCAATCAGTATGTCTTTCGACATATCAACAGCAGCATCGTTGTGCCGAGTTAGGTGCTCACATACCTTCTCCAACGAGAAACTGCCACTCTGGCCCGGCAGGGGTCGATATTGTATTATTGGTCTCGATCATCGGCACGATGGCCGTTATACCGGTTGCGCCGTAGGAGCTCCCAATCGGGTATCGAGGTGAAGGAGGCAAAGCACTGAGATGGTTCAATCAGCCATGGCTAGGAATTCGCAGAAAGAGTGGTGGAAAAGAAGTTGCGCGAGAAGGCTTGCGAACGCAGTATTGGCACGCTTCAGAGCATTGCATTACACGTACAACATGATGGTAGTTGATTTATCGACCGACTACAAATTCTCATAGGTCGAGACGCCGCAATCTGGCGTACAGGTCAACGATACGACGGCATGCACCCGTCTCGTCGCAAGCCAGATGGGATGGTCGTCTTGAAGGTCTCGCGTGACAGGGAGCGGGAAGGCTGTTAACGATGCGCCGCCCTCTAATGGATCGCCGGCATGTGTAGATGCCACAAGCAAGGGACTGGAGACGAGCATATGACGTCGGATTGAATAGAACGGCGAGACAAATATGTTGCGTGGAAGGCAGTTCAGACCTGGCAACTTGGTATGTACGTAGCATCGACGGAATCGGCTGCTTGTGACGACAGGTCTGGCCGGGGGGTGGTGAAGTGTGGGGCTTTCGGCTGGCACAGGATGCTGGATACAGTGCTCGAAAGTCTTCGATATGGCCAGACGCTATGTATTACGGGCAGCTCACCGGATAAGTGACCAAGTCCCAGACCATTACTTCGAGACGGCTTCGAAGGCCGACGCTCCCACGCCGATTTCGACCATGGACTGCGAGTAACCCAAGTCACAGGTGTGGTGTGTTGGTGTGTTGAATGTTGCGTATGTGGGGGGGGGGGGTGGGGCTTAGGTCAGAAAATTCGGGAGCTGTGGTTGTTGTTGTTGTTGTTGAGTATTTAACGCCACTACGTCCCAGTTTTGGGCATACTAGGGCGTGCAGGGCTAATCCCG
>SRPQ01000159.1:0-39325 GCA_018360075.1 Claviceps cyperi
GGGGGGTTCGTGAAGAGGAACGTGGCTGAATGGCCGAGTGGTATAATTACAGCAGCAAGCTGTGCCTTGTTATCTTTCAATATTGAGCAACGGATAGTTCTCGCGAGGTTCCTAGCCAAAGGTCACTGCACCGTCTTATGCGGAAGGTAAGACGACAGTCGAGAGGATCGAATCGACTGCAACGGTCCAGGAGGGTACGTGCATGTACGCAACGATTAGTCACGAGAAAGCATTTCACACCAAGAAGGCGGCCGTTCGATGCTTGCTCGTAAGGATCCTCCTACTCTGAGCGCAACAGAGCGCCTGGGGAAAAAGCTTCGGAGGTTCAACAGCGCGAAGTTCCGGGGAAAAGGTTGCTCCAAACAGTTCGCAGTCTGCGCCAGGGGCAGTAAAGTGGCCAGAGTGCAAATCCCAGTTCGTTGGAGGCGCACTGAAGCCACAGAGCCAGAGGGCATTTGTCGATAACGATGTGCAGGCAAGCCAAAGCCAGGCTATGTACGCGCAAGGGGCATTACCGACGAAATGCGCGGGTTTGCAAGAGGCAGAAATGAGCTAAGCAAAGACTCAAGAAGGCAGTCAAGGCGGCCGACGAGTCTTTGTGCTGTAGATGAGAACAGATGATTACAATATGAAAGGGATTCCATGAAAAAAAAAAGAAGAAAAACGAGAAAGAAAAAGTGAACAGAAGCTGATATGAGGAGCGGCCAGCAGCGGTACATACGGCAAGTAGACTTAGTCGGGGCGTGTGTTCGGTGGTACTTACACATCAGGGGGAGGGAGTGTGCATAATGAAGAAGGGCAGGGATACCTAGGTAGAAAAGGGCGCTGCTTGGACGGGGGTGTAGCGTGGCACGAGATGCGACCAGAGAGACAGGTCACAGAACACGCACGCACGAACCAAGCCATGCCACCAGCCTGCACATGTACCGGGCTGCACGAGTCACAACTTACAAGGAGACGATGCAGCCAAGAAGCAAGACGCCGGTCCACGCAAGTGTGTACCTACATACTCCGCAAGTGCCCTCTTTATTTGCTTTTCGTCCTGACTTGGCCGGCCCTGTTCGGTGGACGGCGCCATGTGCCTTGACCACCGGCCAGTCCCTACTCCCAGTATAAATAAAGGCATCCAGACATCGTACCCGCGAGAGATAGCGCGCCATGCGATCCCACACTGAGGGGTGGCGCTAGAGTGGCCGTGGGGTGACTTTCGAAGGATAGCTTGTGGGGGGGGGTGTGCGTACATATCGGCCGGCTCCCACGGAGGACGTCCTTGCATGTACGGTGCAGCATGGCACGCAGGGTAGCTCTCGGTAGGCAGGCAAAAGGGCACGCAGAAGGCAGCTTAACTTGGCAGCTTTGCCACGCGTTATCAGCTGCGCAAGAGCCACCCAGCGAACCTGCGGCCTGTGGCAGGAGCTTTGCCGCGGCAGAAGAGGCGCCTACCTTCTCCCCCGCACCCCCGGCTCGGCGTTGCCTCCTCAAGTTTCAACTTTCAACCCTTCATCGCGATACGGAGTACGTGTACACATGTATTCGTAATTACATACACTCCGTACGTACCTATGTATGTATGTACGTGTATACCTACCCACACTGACATCGACCACCCAAGAGTCCAGACAGCCAACTTGTGCTTGATCTGCTCTGCAAGGGAGATGGGAAAGGCATCGGCCCATCTGGCATCAGGTCCCTCGGCCCGCATGCCGTTGTGGTCACATGATCCACCGTACAGGGCGTTGCGCCGTTGAGGAACATGTCATGTACATTCAGAGATTCCTGCCTGTGTCAGAATGATTTCGTGTGTATGTTTAAATCTACCTACCTACATAACTCATAGGTACCTGCATGTACAATATCGTCCTGTCTACCTGCCAAACACATTGTGCACATGCCACATGCACAAGAGTTGCATGCTCGCCACCCAGAACACAGCATCGGGAGCACCAAGGACATGCCTGTGGCCAAGCAGATCAACCTGTGCAGCAGCGAATCCGCCCTCGCGATGCATGTACGTATGATCCGAGGGAGGAATCCATCCCGGCACATGGCGAGTTACTTTCTCGGTCGAGATGACAAAAACAGATTGCTCACAGGTGGATTTGACGAGAGGGTGGGTGCGGGAAGTGGGGGCAAGGGTGCCCCTTGATATGTACAACAGGTACAAGGTATGTACCTACCCATGTACCTATGTATCTGGATCGTAACTTCGTCGGTCCTGATCGTACGAATTCCTACCTATCGCCCAGGAACCCCCCTGAGCACCCCCGACGTGATCGGATATCAGATCAGCAGGAAACGTCGAGGCAGATCAGCCGGCAAGTAAGTTGGGCTGGCACGATGACGGGAACGCCGATGCGACCAACAAACGAGCAAACAGACAGTCAAGCGGTCAAACGGTCAAACATCCATCTGTACATACTTCATAACTAGCTATATTGACTCCGCCCCATAACGGGGAACAGGTAGCGACAACGCAGGACTAACTCGGTCATGATGGACATTTATTTATATCTACCACACGCATGCTATTTTTTCTCCTCATTCATCTTTCGCCTTAGAATCTCACGCCGTTCTCTCGAACTGATCCGTTGCGTGATCACTACCTGCTGTGTCTGCATGAGCCGTCAGAAGCATGGATTAGCGGCAACGGCAGACGGCAATGTCAAGTGATCGGTTCCATCTGCGGTACGTGTAGGTACACGCAGACTTACACTGCATACACGCACCAAGGTCCAACCATGATTGTCATTGATACATAGGATCCGGCAGCGCCTTCCAAAGAAGACAATCAAAATCCCAATTGCGTCATTATACAGAGCACTGTACATATCCTTACGTAACACCTAGTCTGTGACGAACAGGGACGTCTTGACTCTTGAAAGGCATCGCTTTGTGCGAGTGCGACTAACCCTAACATCGCGCACAGCCGAGAACAGGCAGAGCAGCCGAGAAGGAAGAGGCGAGGATCCCGACGGGGCCGACACCGATTCTTTTCCCGCAACCATGTGTCGTATTGCGCCTCCCAAAGCCCATATCGGGGCTGCCAGGGATGCGCACGTGTGACTTCTTCCTCAACATCGTCCAGGGGTGCGAACGGCGCGTGGTCGTGGCCTCAGCTTGGCGACGGGACAGATGACAACTTGTAAGAAACGAAGCGGGCGGGAAGCGCAGCGGGGACGGCCCTGTCGGAAGACCTACCCAGTGAAGCTCTCACGTCGTAATGCATCGGACCAAGACGACGTATGAGCATAGGTACTTCGTAGAGGAGCCAACTTGTCTTTGCGGGTCAGAACATCGGCGAACAAAGGGGCCAAGAACGCCCTCGCGCCGCAGGATGGCCACATGGGAGCCAGCAGCCCTGTCTATCGGAAGGTAAAAGAGTGAAGGGTGCGTACTGGCAGGCAAGTTAACAGACAGACAGGCATGTGGACTACGTGCATACATACCTACAACTACGGAGTAGGTAAGTACGTAGTCCACCGTCCACGCCGTGGTGTTACCCTCATAGCATGGCCTCAATGTCATGCTCCCTCTCCCTCTTTCAGGGATACCTACGAAGTACATGGTCGATCCCCCCTCCCCTCCCCTCCCCCCCAAGGCGTTGTCTCGTACGAGAAGCAAAACTGGCACCCGCGATTCGGATATGGAGATCTGGCCGGCAATGCCTGCGTGTTGCTTGCTGGGAGCAAGGGGTATAGCCTCCCCACCAAAGACTCCATCCGCGATTTCCACCATCTAGGCCTTGGCTAGCGTGTTGTAGGATGATTAAAGCTTTTTTGGCAAGGATTTCGCCTGGCAGGGCCGCAGTGCTCCCGAAGAGGATCCCAGCAATGCAATGGCCTTTCAACTTCAATTTGTTGGCGGCTGTTCGGAGAAAGCTCGCGAGGATTTCGAGGGATCCGCCCAACGGCCGGGGTACCTAAGGGCGCCTGATGACCTAGGGTTCGGCTTAGAGGCCCAGGTTGATAGGGACTTCCTTTCCCTACCTACCTAAGTAGATACATACGTATGTACATAGCACTGAGGCCGGGGGATCTCATGGCGTTCCAAGAATAAGTATGTACGTGTATGTATGTACGTGTATGTATGTACAATGTATGTACGTGCCTATGTACATAATCAGGGGATATGACAGCGCGTCTATTACGCAGCACAAATCTCAGATTGAGACCGAGTTCGCGAAGGGACACAGTACGCAATGACAGAGTAGCCCTCGGCGCGTTTTCACATGTATCAGGTTCCCCAATCCGTACAAATTTTCAGCGTGAGGCAGCCTGATTTCATGTCCCCCTTTTCCAGCGGGGGAAGAAGCGCGTGAAACTTCGTTAGCCTCTTTGCGTGCGTGCATGCGAGCCGTGCGAATTGTGTTCATGCCCAGCCATGCAGGGTCTCTCGAAGGAAAGCACTATGTACATACTAGGCTGTGACCTGTCTTTGCAAGTCGAAACAGAAGCTGATGTTTCTGGTGAGCGTCTGTGAGCGGGTGTTCCTAGAGAAGCGAAGAGAATGTCTCCCACGTTCGTGTATGTATTCAAAATCGTGCTGTGTACACAGTTCCCATGCTCGTGTAATTCCACGTTCGTGTCATTCTCACGCTCGTGTAGTTTCCACGCCCATCTAGTCCTACCTGGTTCTATCAAGGCCTGGTATCACTCAAGCTCACAGAATCTTGCAGCACACCACGAAAAGGCCACAACACTCTCGGCTCCGGACCCAGACCGAAGGGCTGAGCGCACCCCGTCTCTTCCAACGCGACAAGTCATGAAGGAAAGAACGTCTTCCATCCGCAGAAGCTTGTGGCTGCCGCCGGCGAGACATGGGCCTTTTCTCTGAATGGCTTCGATGGACGAGCTTGGTTGCAATGTCATGCTGATCAACATGACCAAGGGTGCTACATCTCGGACGAAAGACAGATGTATCGCGGCTGCATAAACCTGGCGGTTTTGATACTGACGAACCAAAATAATATGGCCACTGCACAGGACTGCCACATCAGTCAGACCGACATGCGAACAGATATGCGAACGGGTATGAGCGCGCCCACAAATGGGGTTGTGCGTGTGTACGTTGAAGTTGGAACCAGTGACACCAATGACCATGTCGCTGGCCGGTCGGGACGCACGTTTGGTTGCTCAATCCGGACTGGGAAGGCACTGATCAGGATCGTAGCTGACGTAGCTGAGGTTGTACCAGCGATAGCCAAGTTGCTCCTTCCTCGTGCTGCAAAGCGACTTGTTAGCTCCAGCAGAGGATGACGGCGAGGCACTGACGTTCCCGTCTTGTTCCTTCCGTGACAATGGGAAGCGGGGACATTTGCAAAGCAGCCACATGAGAACGAAATCATGAGTCCTGACCAGGTATTTTACCATGTATTTTGTTTCAGTTTTGTTTAGTTTTATTCAGATTTTTTCTTGTGCCGTTTTTTTTTACCCCCCATCCGCTCTACATGATGCACGTGCGTGCGGTTCTCGCCGGCACTCGCTCGCTGAACATGATGACGGCTTTCTGCCACGTGAAGCCCGTACCCACCTCGAATGCTCCTTCCTCGCTGCTGGATGATGGATCACTTGTCCCGCCCTGAGCGCGCCACAACGTGTCCGCTTTTGCATGAAAGTCGCAGGCTCACGAGTCAACCAAGCCATCAGACAATGTGATCAAACCAAATTTTGTCCCGTCACGCTGCATGCATATCACCGACCGGCTTCGTTGGCAACGGTAGCTGTAACGCTTGCGAGTACCGCTGTTGCTCCGACAGCAAGATACACACAATGCGCTCATCATGTGCCATTTAGCATTTACTCGGCCGCCTACACAGCTTCTTCCATAATTCGCTCAGCCAGGTGGTGATGGACGAACGCGCTTGATACGAGCGTAGGAATTACCGCCACCGTTCGGCCGTCATACGTAACCCAGCACAAGATGCGCCGCCTCGGTCACCTCTTCTTATTTGCCGATGGAACGCGGCAGTCACTTCACTTCCTCGCGAGCCAAAGCAAGCAGCATCGTCGACACGGTAGTTACACTTCGCTATGCAGGTCGAGATCGTGTCTGCCGGTCAACATGGTTCATGAAGATGATTGCACTTACATTTTCGAGCTCCTCACATTGACCTCAAGTATTGACTACATAGTTGATCACGTCGGGCGACTGAGCGTATTTCTCGTTTCTTATCCGGCTAATGTGCCGACACACCGGTATAGGTACTCAAGGGCTTGCGCGCTCGTCGGGGAATACACGAAAGCGGACGCTTGCGGCCCTGAGACCCAAGTATGTACATAACCATTTACCAACCGGTGCTAGTCTATCAAATCGCAATCGACTACCTTCCTAAGCCGCCATGCTTTCCATGGCGCGGCTGGGAGCTGGTGGTTCCGGACCACTTGATGTGATGAATTCGGCTTCAAAGTTCAAGCAAGAACCACGTGCGGGTACACGCTGATGGCGCGTCAGCTTCCAACTGGTCTCCTCGTTGGACCGAACGAGATATGTACCCCTTTCGCCGAGTCTGAACTTACATCTCTCTAACCCAATTGGCAATGAAGCGGCGCCTAGGGCCTAGAGTGCCAAGGCATCAGTCTGAAAAGCTCAAGGGAGTGTCATGAATTCACATTTTCTTCTCAAGAGGGACCAAATGCGCAATGTCATATTGAAAATTAGTCGCGCGACTTACTATGAGCCTATCAGTATCAACTCGATTGAGCCGTCTCAATCATTCAAACGAGCGTCATGCGATGGTACTTCTCTCCTCCTGTAAACAACGAATGATTTAACTCCCACGAGGAAACGTTTACTCATTGAGGGTCTCAGACAACATTTCGTGTCTCGGTCTCGAAGCGCTCGACTCGTCACGTTCCGCACTCCCCTCTTTCCCCTCTCCCCAAACTACCGGCCAATCCTCGTCTAGAAACAAGTTGGCAGGCAGGCCCCTTGTTATCTCCGATGTGAGACCAGGGCAGGTCAACAACATATGCTCTGCTTTAGGAATTCCAAGGGGTGATTTTGGCATGCTGAGCCGTTCGCTGACTGACCCTATTTCGCCCATTGGTCGATAGCAAATTCTGGCCCTTGTCCCAGTCTCAAAGATGAAAGCTTTCCAGGCAGCGTGCTGCTCGAGAGCCGGACATCGGACAAAAAGTATAAGTCTGAGTGGAGCTACACATCAGCGTCGACGATGGTTTCGCTCGACACGAGACCCTATGGCTCAGACGCCACAGAGTTTCACCCTCATGACACGCCACAGGTTGAGGAATATACGAATCCGGCGTTTTGTTTGTGTACAGTGTGCTTTCTTTTGTACATCACCACAAGTGGAGCTTAGCAGCACATCTTGGCGCCGTTGCCTTTTCTACCAACACGCAGCACTTGGCTGAGCTGTGGTAGGTATGGTTGCGTTGGCACAATGCAGTTTGCCACATGAGCAGCATCCACCTGGAGAGAAACCCCCAATTTGTCATTCAAATGCGCCGACCCTCGATATGCAGTTCGACTGCATATTCAATGAAACAGTGGTCAGAAATACGGCACTTTCTCAAACTCCATGAAAGGAGCCCTCAGCCCTGTCCACCACAACAAGACCGACGATTGGTCCGTCTCAATTGTCATCAACGGATGATCAGTGTCCAGTTTGTACGGGATACATATGTACATGTAGTCGTTTCTAGACTACATTACCCGATCCAAGATGGGGCTAGGGACCAGTGCGCAACATGCCTTCAATCAGTCATGCATACATTCATTCATCCATCCACTTATCAGGCACTGATTCCATCATTCGCTATCACATTCATTCGTTCAGCGGTTCATTAGAAGCAACGGGCGAATTGCACAGTCCATCGACACTTGGTTTTGTTGACTACCATGTCAAAAAGGACAAGAAATGACTAAACTTGTTGGGCCGATCGTGTTTCAGGTGCAGAAGTCCGTGGCCGTGAGGTATTGTCTTCACCTTTGCATGCATGGGCTCTGGGGGAAACTTTGGTCCCTGGACTGGCTCGACTGAAGCTGCTGTTTCATACTGATCGCTTGTCTCAAACGTTTGCTTGGCGCTCACTACACGAATATCATGACGCCGCTGCCTTTGTCGAGAGCCCAGAGTTTGAGCGGCGGAAGGAACCTCGGCAAACTTGCAGGTATTCATGTGCCTCATCTGCAATAATCCTGCTGTTGGTTTATAAGTCGACCAGGGTAGTTGACAAATATATGGCGAGACGCGTTGACTACATGCATACGTACCTGCAGTTGTAGCAGCTGGCTGATCTACTTTCCCCCTTGCTTCTGCAACGTATGAGGCTGTATGTAACGGAGACGGTTTTGTTTTTGGATGAACGCCGTGCCTGATACATCAGACGAACGTCAGAGGGGCAGTCGACTCGATAGTGAGGTCTAGTCCAACAGCATGAGATTCATCTCTCACGTCTCCTGGGTCCTGACATCTCGAGAGTCGAGAACAGCAAGTCTATGCGGCATAGTCAGCTACGACAGCGCATATCTCCGTTTCGTCTCAATAACCTGCTTTCATACAACGGCGTATTCTACAGATATGGGAATTTGACTAGCAGGAATTAGTTTCAAAGCAGTCCACCATGGCCCTCAACGCCAAGAATAGGTCGTTGCTAGATATTCCAAATAAGCATGCGTCGCATTGCCAATCTCGACTCAAACTTGTCGCAGACGGTAGCCACGAGAACGGCAGACAGAGGAAAGAGTTTCCATCACGCCAGGGTTCACACATGATAACAGAAGGGCAGCCACTGACGCTAACACGCCCGCCCGCTGCCCAAGACAGTAGACTCCACACGACGGTTGTCCGTGCTGCTACCCGGCTATCGGCCAAGCCAAAAATGTCTCGCGCCCCTGATGCTACAGGCTAGAAAGACAAGTTTTCATCTATCTACTCCGTAGTAGATGCCCGTTATGCAGTTGAAATGAGCCGCAGCGTTGGTCAATCAGACCTGCCGTGCAGTGTGTGAGAGGCAACATGCATGTAGATATGCATACCTAGTAGTCCATGATTCTGCATGCCGCCCGGGAAAGCAGCCGAAGCCAGGTGTCTGGAAGAACCCCGATTTACCGACGCAAGATGGAGAATTGAAGGACTAAAACGATACTTCACGGCTAGGCCAATCACGGAACAAACACAGTACATGGGAAACAGGTTGGAGTCTTCCACCGTGTTCTTCCGGCACGCAGTCGACTTCACATGTGTCCACCGTGCATATGTAATACACGGCAAAGTCTCATCACCGTTGCAACGCGCCCCTCCATGCGTCCACACGCACGGCGTTATCAGAAACAAAGACACCCGATACAGACATGATATGTAAATCACCCCATTCACGATATTATTCCAAATACTTGCAACGTGTGAGTCGCTATTTTCTTTCTTTGCTATTCTTGTTTCTTGCTCTTCTTTTCTTTTTCTTCTTCAATTTGTCCAGCTTTCCGTTACTCACCCCTCCTTTCCCCCCAACGGCCAGCGGCCCTTCCCGCGACAACATGGCCCGCCGCCTTGCCAGGATTCCCCATTCAAGGCCAGCAAACGCAGGGGGCGTGGTAGAAAGGTCCAAGCCGCCGTCGGTGCTCTGTAGTTAAAATTAATTAATCAGTGGCATACTCCGTACATACATAGGTAGGTATGTAAATATAACTTGGCGGCACTAACGCAGTAGTTGCGATCGCGGCCGCCAGACCCCCTCAGTGCTCACCATCCGGGCCGTTTTTCTTTTCATTCAAAAACAGGATGGAGACCCCGTACTTCACTTGCGAGAGCCGGAACTTGGAAGGCGTTGTGCGGGCGGGTTGTGACTTGTGGGCTTGCATGCTGACTGACTGACTGACAGAGAGTCAGAGACAGACAGACAGACTGGAACAAAACATGTTGGAGCCTGGAGGGGACGGGGTTATGTATGTATGTATGTAGGTATGTACCCCTCGATTTGGCGTAAGTACCTATACCTAGTTCATTGCAAAGCAGGTACATATGTACCTACCTCTGCCCTCTACCGGAAAGCGCCTTGCCAGAACTGTTCGGTCCTTGCTCCGCTTTCAGTCAACCACCCTATTACCCTATTACCCCGCAGTTCTGTTATTTGTCATCGCTCTCTCACATTTTTCTTGTGAGATGTTGTTGCTACTTGTTGAGACACCTTTTGTGATCAAGGGAACGCTTTCTGTTGAGCTGTCGTGTCAGTCTGGATTTTGCATGTTTCTCTTGCTGTTCTCGAGTTAGATTCCGTTCTGTTGGGTTCCTAGGCATCTGGAGAGATCGCATGAGACGTCCGAAGTTCAAATCGGAGGCCAGTTTGAGCATTTGGCTAAAAGGGTTTGAGGGAGCCCACTGAGGATAGATAGGAAAGGAGGGGAAAAAAAAAGGAGGGGGATTTTGTCGTGTTTGGAGGACTTGGTTCCTGTTGTGAGGATAGTGATTGAGTATCGTTCTATCTTCCCATTTTCTAGTCTGGTAGATCTTGTCATATCTATCAGCCATTCTTCTCTTGTCCTTTCTCGGTGAGCTGAGGTTCTGTTCTTTGTCCGTCTGGACACCCGCTGGACTTTGATCCGGGTTTCCACCTTTTTCGGCCCTTTCGACTTCCCATATTTCTCTGCCTACAGTTCACTCACTGCCTACTTAGGTATCGAGGAGGGGTGTACGGTGCGGTGTACTGTGTCCGAGACACACGAGGCGGGCGTAAATGAGTGTCGTGCAGAATGCGCAAAGACTGAGGTATCTAGGTCAGAGCGTGCACAAGCCCATCTTCATCGTCATTCATTTTGACATTGGGAGGGTTGTATTTTGGAGTTACAAAGTCTGATTTGTGAAGTCGGTTTGGGTTAGCCTTACCAGTGAGACTTGAAACGATGTGAATGTGACAGGTTCGTGCATTGCCCATCTACCGATTCCGGGCTTGACGCATTTGACTTTTCTTTTTTTCTCCTTGTTTTTTCTTCGGACTCCTCTTCATCTGCAACTCACGAAGGGGGGGGGGGTCGAAAGACGTCTGCGAGTCAAGCTACCCTGCGGCAAGACATGCGGCCAACGCGCCTCGTGAGTTTGTCCAAGGTTAATAAGCAAGCTCTGCCTAATTACCCATTGCAATATATACAGACATATAGTAAATTATGTGGAAGGGATAAAAATTAATAGAAAATCCTCCGTCCCGAAGGCATCTTGGCTCCTTGAAGCTAGCATTGCACGTACGGTATGTGGGCGACTAGGAAACAAGTTTTGGCTGCGCTGTGCCAAACGTATGTATGGCATGCAAGATATCGCTATGTAGCCCTGTGCGTAATTTCAAAGGTCATGACGTATACATACAACCCTTCAACAACACGACTGCCATACAGATACGCAGCTGTCGTTGTCGTCGTCGTCATCATCTCATTAGATGGTGTTATATTACAAAATGCTCCTCTCCCAAGCAAGGCTGCCCCCTTGTGGCTAATACATCATATTCATACCCGCTGTCTAGAAGTTACTCCAAAGTTGGCATCACACCTGGTATATATTAGAAATCGAATTCTGATCGGAAAATATCAGGATCCACGCCCGCGACCGTCTTCTCGACCAAGTCCCTACGGCCCATTTGCGTAAACACACGCCGCAGAGTATCATATAGGGTACTGCTCCGGTTCTGGATCATAATCCGTTCCATCACTTCATCAACATGTTCAGTGCTGCCGGTTCCATTGCCGTCGCCACCGCCTTGATGCGACAAAATCTCATAGGCCTTGTCACGGGCCGATGTTTCAATCGACTTGTGCATCTCGAGAGCCGCGAGAAGATGTGCCGCCGCCTCTTGGTGGCAGTTCATGTTGATGCAGCTGACGCCGAGGTTATAGCGCGCGCGGACAAAGTTGGGCGCGAGAGTCAGGGCGTGCTCATACGCGGATATGGCTTCCTCGGAGCGGCCGCTGTTGGCTAGAGTGGCGCCAAGGCGGTTCCAGAGCAGATGAATCTGTTCCTGCTGGTTCGTGGTGCCGAGCTCTGAGGATTGCAGCGCGGACTGGAAGCAGTCGACGGCTTTGTCGTATTCCTCGACGGCGTAGAAGAGGACGCCCAGGCCGACTTGAACGTCGGGGTCCATGTGCTCTCCGTCGGGACTGAGCTGCGCGGCCTTGATGAAGAGCTCCGTGACGCGGTCATGTAGGACCTTGCGGTCGGTAAAGCCCATGTCGTGGACTGGCTGTGTTTTCTTGGGATCTAGGATATTGGGATACTTGTTGGCGAGCCAGCGCTCTAGCGTCCGGAACGCTGTGCTGTCGTATCCCTCGTTGGTATATGAAATGGACAGGCCCATCAACGCCTCGAGGTTATTCGGATCTAGCTTCAGTGCCTGCTCCATTGCGCGGATCGCCGCCGTTTCCTTTTCGTTTTGGGCCTGGGCTTTGCCTAGGTATACCCATGCCTCAACGTGATCTGGGTTCTGCTGAACAGCCGCCTCGAAAGCCAAAGCCGCCAGCGACAAATTTCCACCTTCCTTCATCACGCGGACGCCCTCTTCGAAGACGTTGCTCTGCTTTGCGAACAGATTGTCCTGCTCAAACAGGTATGATTGCACGGCCGGATCGCCGGTTTGACCCCAATCCAGGCCCATCGCGTATTTGGAGGATAGGCCGTTGTGGTCGTTCCACTCAGCTTCGTCGAACTGGTCAAACGAATCGAAGATGGTATCATCGTCGAACATGGATCTAGCAGCAGCAGTCTCAGCTTGGATTCCTTTCCAGAGGGATTCGAAGTCACCAAACTCATTTGTTTCCGACTGCAAAGCCTGGTCAAAGTCTTCCAGCTCTTTCTCCGCAGCCAATTCCTCCTCCTTTTGCTTGTTTGCTAGCGTTTCCTGGTCCTGGAGCTCGAGCTGGGCGAATTGCTCTTCCCATTGGCTGTCGTCTAGCTCGACCAGCTTGCCCTTACCTTTGCCCTCGTGTTGTTGCTGCTGTTGCGACTGTAGCGGCAGCTGGTGAAGCATATTCTGATTCTGGTACATGGGCTGAAACATGGATTGGCCACAGTCCATTCCTGTTCCCGTGCCCGACATGAGCCCGACGCCCAACATCGGCCGTTGGGCCATGTTGCTGGACTGACTCAGGGGGGTCGACCTTGCCGATGAACTTTGTCCCTTCATCTGCTGGAATCGAGCGAATTCGTCGGCGGACAGCTGAGCTCCAGGAGGAGGTGTGAAAGCCGACTGCATGCCGGGCTGGCTGTTGAAGTCTTGCGCCCATGACGGAGACGCCGAGCTAGGCCACATGGGAACGTGCTGTGATGGATTCAAAGCAGGAACGGGTCCGGACTGCATGAGAAAGTCTGGCTGGAGGTTCGGTGCGCCGTTCAAGAAACCGTTTACAGCCTTCATAGTTGTATCATGGTTAGCGGAGCAGACTTGAAAGGGAAAGTAGTGCTAAAGTGCCGGAGAGTGCAAATAATGCAATTGAGAATCGTGCGATTTGGCTCTGATTTATTCCATTTGTATGTCTAGCCACTCTTATGGTGCTTGTGTTACCTCGTCTTGTGGCGCATTGGCAGCCGGATTTCGAAAGCCGACCGTCTGGCCACCAGGGCCCCTCCCCACGAGTCGATCTCGCTGCAGAGTCTTGTCATCTTGAACGTGCTTCTGAAATTGGCTCAAGGGATTGCCGCTCGTGGAGCACTCGGGCCCTCCCATGAACGACATGATGCTGGCGGCGAATGTCGTCGAAGGCGCAGACGCTAGAGTGGAGGGAAGAGAACCAAGGTGGACAATGACCGTTGGCGTAGGCGGCAGTTTCGGATGGGCCAGGTAGAAAGGTTGTTTATTGACTTGGAATGGAGAAGCACGAGGGACTTGAGGGACAACTTAATACAAGTATTGTGAGCACAGCGGTATAGGTTTGCGTCATCAAAGCCGGTTCGTTGTCAACTGGGGAGGTTCGTCACCTCGAACTTCGAAGCTCGGGCAGCGAGCGAGTGGAGTTTGTCCCCTATGCAAGTGCCGAGGCAGTCCGAACTCGAAGCATCAGGTAAGGTGGGGCGGCGGTTCCAGGCTTAGCCGCTCGCACGTGACCTTGGTGGATTTTCGCTTTGCGACCAGGACGACACTGGACAGAAGCTTATCGGCTTATCAGGCTTATCGACAACCGTGAACGGGACTTTTTTCTCTCCTTCAGAGAAACCTAGCTCACGGGCAAGTAGAATCGCCATCAATATCTTCACATTAATCACAATGCTTCGCCAAGTGTAAGTCCGTCGACACTGACCCCGAGATGCCTTCTTTAATGCACTGTTGTTAGGGGAGCTTCTCACCGCCCGCCCATCTCTCCAAAAACTTTGGCTAATTCCTTGGCTTTTTATCAGAAAACCTCGCAACGCCCGTTCAAAGCGCGCGCTAGAAAAACGCGAAGCCAAGGCGATTGAAAACCCCAAAACATGCCTCTTCCTCCGCGGAACATCCTGCTCGCAAGTCGTGCAGGATGCCCTCAACGACCTCCACTCCCTCCGCCTGCCGCTCGCCAAGAAATTCACCAAGAAGAACGCCATCCGGCCGTTTGAAGACGCCAGCTCACTCGAGTTCTTCTCAGAAAAAAACGACGCCAGTCTGCTCGTCTTTGGGAGCACACAGAAGAAGAGACCCCATGCTGTGACGTTTATCCGCACGTTTGGGTACAAGGTGTACGACATGCTGGAGCTGTACCTCGATGCGGAGACGTTCCGCACCATGGCGCAGTTCAAGAACAAGAAGTTTTCCGTGGGCTTGCGGCCGATGCTGCTATTTGCCGGAACGGCATTTGAGAGTCCCGTGAGCAATGAATTCACGCTGGCGAAGAGCATGCTCCTCGATTTCTTCCGCGGAGAGCCCTCGGACAAGATTGACGTTGAGGGTCTGCAGTATGTTATATCGGTGACGGCTGAGGACGTGTCCGGGGATGGGGATGCCAAGTCTGCGATTCACGTGCGCGCTTACATGATCAACACGAAGCGCAGCGGGCACAAGCTCCCACGTGTCGAGGTGGAGGAGATTGGTCCCCGGATGGACTTCCGTGTGGGTAGGGTCAAGGAGGCGGATGAGTCGATGCGCAAGGACGCGATGAAGAAGGTGCACGGCCTAGAGGAGAGGCCCAAGAAGAACATTGTTACGGATACGATGGGTGACAAGATTGGGCGGGTGCACTTGGGTAGACAGGACCTCAGTGAACTGCAGCTGAGGAAGATGAAGGCGCTTAAGAGGTCGAGGAAAACGGACGAGGATCTGGCGGATGATGCTACGGTCGAGGATGTGAAGAGAGTCAAACGCTCGACGTGAGTATGGATGAGGCTTGAGGGAGACGAAGAGAGAGGGGTATAAATGAGGGACGGTAATGAAAAAAAACATTGCAAATGAATTCGCTATCGCGCCATACGGGGGCTCAATCGCGATTTACTCAAGATTACTGTATTATTTCATGTACTCGTTGCTTTATTATTTGGGAATGGAATTGTATGTTTCGGTGGGTTTGCCTTGGGCTTGTCTCCTGCTTGCTTCTTAGCCGAATTCTATCTTGATGGCTTTGGGCGAATTCCGTGATGTGGCATAAGATTTGTCCCGGAGGCGAGAAAACATAATGCTTTGTGGTTGTTGAAGAGCAAAGACGTGCGGATGTTGTCTATTTTAGCTTCCTTTTCTGTTCTGTCTCTTATTTGTGTATTTATCGATCGACTGCTTCCTCAATGAATCGTCCAAGGTTGCCCGATCAATCGCCTTGTACCTGCGTACATACGCGAGACAATACAGTACGCATAATTTTTGAACTCGCAACATAAACGGTTCACCAATTTTCGAATGCGGCGTCAAGTGACCGGTACACATCCACGCCACCCACGCCCGACCAAAGACACATCTTGCAACACAACACAGACACAGAAAAAAAAAAAAAGAAGGAAAACACTCAATCCAGGGGTGCTATCATTCCATCCAACTCCGCCTGCAAAGCGGCTGAAGAAGTGGCCGTGGCAGAGCCCTGGGCTGGACCTGAGGCCGAGCCTGGGCGTGGAACCGGGGTTGGAATGCTCGTAAGCTTCGAAAATAATTCAATATGGCTCATCATTGATTCCGAAGACGTCTTGCTCGCAACTGCTTCCTGCTTATAATCCACACCCCAGATAGCAGGCGGAATAGCTTCCCCCTCCCAGAGAGCGATTCGAACCGGCCACTCCAAATGCCGCCACCAGGGTGAGCCGATCTCAAATAGGCTCACCAGGCCCATAACCTCTCGGCGAGAGACACCCTGCAGCCACCATACCGGATCCATGCGCTGGAAGAGGGCAAAAAAGCAGGCCAGGATAGCGAGAGCGCGCGGCCGCTTTTCCTCGAGGACCTCGACGAATCTGCGCGACACGCTGGCAGGAAATGCGAGTACGGCGGGGGCATCCGGGTTTTTGTGCGCCCAGTTTAGAACGCTCACGGCGTGAAAGTAGCCTTGGTGGGTGGCCGTCACCTTGTCAATGGGCTCCTTGGCCAGCTCGTCCTCTAGATTCTCCAGCAAATGGCCAAAAAAGGAATTCGGGTTCAGAGGGTTCAGATCCAGCTGGAAGCTAGGTTGCGAGTCAACGACGGCCTGCACGATGCTGCTATTCCGGATCCACTGCCACGAGGTTGAAACGACAGTCTTGACACCTTGGAAGGCATGGAACCATGCCATGGGTAAGGTGTACCGTTTTGTGCCTTCTTCAACACGACCGGTTTGCACATCATCCGCATCGTCCGCATAGTCCTTGACAAAGATGCGCGACGCCGTGGCCTGGAAAGCGATCAGGGTCGCGGTTAAGAAGAGGGCCTCGGCGTTGTCGGGTGTGATGCCTTTCGCGAGGGTCGTCACGTAAGCGGCCAACGTCGAGGCCGAGTATGCGTGGGACGCCTGCACCAAGGACTTGTCGGAGGGATGTTGCGAGCGCAGGTGGAGGGCTGCAACGCAGAGCATAGCATCTGCAAGATAGGGGTTGTCCTGGAAAGCCATTTCTGGCACAGCCCGCTGCCAGATGTCGTCGGTGGCAGGGGAGTTTGTGAGAAGAGTCTTGCACGTGCTGGTGGTGTACTGATGCAGGAGCCGCAACTCCAGCAACCTGTCCACTGAACAAGGCACCGTGGTGCGAGGCGTCTCTGATTTGGGTGTCCGCGACCGCCAGGGCGGCGAGACGGGTGATGGTGCGCTTATTTGAAGAGGCGAGGTCACCGAGGGTGAGGTCCTGTATACATTCGGGCTGAGGGCCGGCGTGGACGCTGCCGGACTCGGGGAACCAGACGTGGTTGAGGAGGCTAGCTCTTGGAGCACACTGAGGCTCTCGAAATCACATAGAACACCATGTTTGGAGCAGTTACCGCAGCGTGGACGGACTTCATCGCACTGGCCGGCAGGACGGACGACGGAGATTCGAGCATGTCAGCTTGACCATGATGAGACAAAGACGAGGAAGGCAGCAATGCTGTGTATGATGGCGTCTTGTTTTTTTTTAACAAACAGCCTCCGCGGTGAAACAAAGTGATTATGAAGGGCGCTTACCTTGACCTTCCTTATCTTACAGCGTTGACATCCCGTGCGAGATTTCTTGTGAGTACGCCGGGGCGGCATGATGCAAGACTCGAGCAGCCCACGTTGGAAGCCCGGCAGTAGTCGATGCCAATCGCATGATGACCGACGGAGGTCCAGACGCGAGGTAATCGGTCGAGGAGAGGGCGCTCAACGGTCCAGAATGGAGTCGAGAGCGAAGCAGCCCAATGGTACAATAATTCAGTTCGTGTTGTTGTCGTTGTTTGACGATGTGGGGCAAAGGGGGGGGGAGGCTAGGCTCAGGTACATACAGGTACATGTCACCGCCACACCGCCACACCGCCACATCGCCACATCGCTATGGGGCCACCAGCCTCTTCCCAATTCGCGTCTCCGACTACGTGATTTCGAAGGCTCGAAATCTGACATGTGGATGCGGGGCAGAGGGATCTACAAGAGGCCAAGCGCGCGAAATGCAACCCCCCAATCCTTTGGCCGAATGACGCAATCCTTAGAGGCCAACCAAAGTTTTTTCTTTTCCCAAAATAGAAATATGGGGTGGTATGAATAACAATAGGTAGGTACTCTAAAAAAAATACAAGGGGCCGCTTCCGCAGCTCGATCAACTTCTGTCACTTGAATAATTATACCTCACCTCATCTTCCTTTCTCAGTTACACCTCCCTTCCTCGAACCAATTCACATCTTCTCAACCCTCAAACTCAACCACCCAAACCGACAAGCCATGTCTCCTCCATCCGCGCCCTCGAAAGCACCCGGCTTCGGGACCCTGGCGGTCCACGCCGGAGCACCCCACGATCCTCACACGGGCGCCGTCATCGAGCCCATCTCGTTGTCGACAACATTTGCCCAGACGGCAGTGGGCAAGCCCGTTGGCGAATACGAGTACTCGCGGTCTGCCAACCCCAACCGCAGCAGCTTCGAAGCAGCAATAGCAGCCCTGGAGCACGCAAAATACGCTCTCGCCTTTTCAAGCGGAAGTGCCACCACCGCAGTGATCATGCAGAGCCTCGCGGCGGGCAGCCACGTCATCTCCGTGTCAGACGTCTACGGCGGCACGCACCGCTACTTCACACAAGTCGCCAAAGCCCATGGCGTACACGTCACCTTCACTTCCGCCATCGAGGCCGATATCCGCGCGCTCGTGACCCCCCAGACTCGCCTCGTCTGGATCGAGTCCCCCTCCAACCCAACTCTCAGCCTAGTCGACGTCCGCGCCGTCGTTGCCGCAGCCCATGAGCACGGTATTACCGTCGTCGTCGACAACACCTTCCTGTCGCCTTATATCCAGAACCCGCTCGACCTGGGCGCCGACCTGGTCGTCCACAGCGTCACCAAGTACATCAACGGCCACAGCGACGTCGTCATGGGTGTCGCGGCCTTCAACAGAGATGACCTGCGCGATCGTCTGGCTTTCCTGCAGAATGCCATTGGAGCCGTTCCCTCGGCGTTTGACTGCTGGCTTGCCCACCGTGGTCTCAAGACGCTGCACCTGCGCGCACGCGAGGCCTCGCGTAATGCCTCTGCTGTGGCCGCCGCCCTTGAGGCCTCCCCGCATGTCATTGCCGTCAACTACCCAGGCCTGGACTCACACCCGCAACGCGCCATTGCTGTGGCTCAGCACCGCGATGGCCTTGGTGGCGGTATGCTGTCCTTCCGGATTCGAGGAGGCCACGGTGCCGCGGACCGGTTCTGCCAGTTCACGAGTCACTTCACTTTGGCTGAGTCGCTGGGTGGAATTGAGTCCCTTGTGGAGCTCCCCGCTAGTATGACCCATGCGGGTATTCCTCGCGAGCAGCGCGAAGCCGTGGGCGTATATGACGACCTCGTTCGCCTGAGTTGTGGTATCGAGGATGCGGACGACCTTGCTGCCGATGCTCTGCAGGCTCTGGAGCGTGCTGTTAAGGAGACTTCTTCAGAGTAAAGGCGTTGAGGGTTAGTAAGCGAGCTTAAGCGGGAGCATTCACTATGTGCATA
Source organism: Claviceps cyperi (assembly GCA_018360075.1). NCBI lineage: Eukaryota > Fungi > Ascomycota > Sordariomycetes > Hypocreales > Clavicipitaceae > Claviceps > Claviceps cyperi. Next base: position 19,494 of record SRPQ01000159.1, read on the forward strand.
ATCCACTATGGAAGGGATGAAGGAGGGCAGATTGTTTGGGACCGTGTAATGAAGACGACGAAATTTTCATAATACATGGTTGATGGAACAACAACTAAAGAGGTTGTATTGTCTCGGAGAGACGCTAGCCATTTACGTATCAACATATAGAGAGAATGTTATCAATACAATATAATAGACTTCCTTGGTGGTACTTTCGCCCAGGTAGTGTTACATCCATGGCTTTTGTATGCATGATATGTGCGTTGCGTTGCATTGCATTGTGGATGACGGTCTGCATTAAGTAAGGAAATGGTGTCTTCAACAAGCGCCGTTGCTCCCAAGTTGCATGATTGCTGTAATTCATCAATCGTTCCGCCATAAACAACTCCTTTTCGTGTGCGTTCTGCCGGTGTATGGTCCTTCTTTTCAAACTCGGTTTCCCACATTGATTCGCAGGCTCGTCGTGATACCGACTCAAGTCTCGTTAGAATGCCCGGCCGATTCTCGCCTCGTACCTCCACTGTTTGGACGTGTAGGGCCAAAACAAGTCCCTGGGTGCCAAAGTCAAGGCTCGTCTTGTTGTTCCGTGTCGCCTTGCTCCGTAGTATCTGCTTCAGTGACATCTTGTTGCGTGACCTGTTGTTCCGCCTCTTGTACCGCGCCATCATCCGCGCCAGGCACACGCATTATAGCACCCGCACGTCCAACCGCCACACGACTCGCGGCAGTCTGTCGATTAATCTCATTCATACCCTGACAAGCCGTCTGCGCTATATAATGCAATTCGTCAAGAGTACCGGAATTAGAATTGATAAAGATGCCGTCAAGGGTCTTTTGCCATCCTGATGTCGGGTTGTCAAGTGTGGCTTGATAGGCATTCGTGTCGTACTCCTCGACAAACGGCGCCCTTGTGCGGTCCCAGAGCTTGTACAAGAGTCTACTGTCGTCGCTGGGCTCATGGGGAAAGTACAGGACGGGTTCGCCGGTTGGCGAGTCGGGTTGATGCACGCCCAGGACTACCTCGACGAAGCGCTGCGAGACGCTTCTTCCGAGACCGCAGGGGTCGATGAGATCAAACTCGGGTGGCATCGCGATATCTTCGCGGAGGTAGTGGTCGTAGGCGAGGAAGGAGGCGCGACAGACTTTAAGTCGTGGAGTCGCGGCGCGGACGCGCATGGCCATCCACTGGCAATCCTCATCCGGGCGCTGGTTGGGGATACCTACCCAGAGGACTTTGCGAGAGTCTTGGTTCCAGTCGTTGGATTGCTCCGTCTTGAGATAGATCTCGTTGAGGTAGAGCTCCACAAGTGTCTCGCCAAACACTTGCGTTGTCGCCTTGAGGAACGCATCAGGCAACATCTCGAGGCGCTTCAGTTCTAGACAGGTGAGGTTACTGAAGCTCGTGCGCGGCGTAGGCAGAGAGCGGACTCTCCAGTCTTCAACAGGAATCTGCCAGAAGCGCGTCTGTTTCAGACCCCGAGGCGGACGGTCGTCATGGTCCATGCCAACGAGACAAAGCGTCTCGAGCCGGTCTGCGTGTCCAATTACGTCCCAGAAACAGGACCCGAATGCCCGCTGCGCTTCTGTGTCGTGCCGGCGCAGAGTCAGGACCAGGTGATGGAGATCGGCAAAGACTTTCATGATGTTGCCTACGTCGGTTGGATTCAGCCATAGACTGATGATGGTCATGTCGGCGACGTTTTCGAGAACCAGCGTCTTGAGAAAGGCAGAATCTTCCTCGGGCCGACAGGCCAGTGCCTTGAGGGTGTTGGCGAGAATCATGGTGGCGGCGTTGCAATGCCTGCCGACGAGCTGGAAGGGAAGGTTGAGGCGTAGACGGTCGATTTGGCGGCAATTAAATAATAGTGACTCAACCGTGTGGTAGTATTCGGTTTCGGTAAAGGAGCTCTTGTTCATGCAGTACTTCCTCCTCATGGACTGGCAGAACTCGGCCATGGTGGGAACGCGTGCGAAGACAGTCTCGAGGTAATCGACTTCCACTGCGCGACAGGGTCAGCACGCGCACATTCAGCGCCAGGCAACAGTTTGGTGGAAGGCTGTAGGGCACTTCGCACTTACTCTCATCTCGAAGAACCATCAAGTCGATGTACAGGCTTTTGCAATGGTAGCCGATAGTCTGTAGAGCATCAGGGTCTGGCCGGCGCACGTGGCTCGCGCGGCTCAAGCGGGACAACTCCAGACCGAGGGTGCAGCATCCGGAGGGTTTGAGGACTCTGTCGAACAGGCGACAGACGAGCCGAAGTTGGAGGACATTGTTCTTGGGACCTTGGGCGACACAGTGTCGCAGGATGGCGTCAATCAGCTCCCGCGGAAGACGATCCATGGCGGCACCAGGAGACGAAGGACTCAGGAGACTGCAAGCAAGCGGCCCAGTGGAAAACTTCTAGTCCGTCATCTGCGGAGAAGAAGGAACAGATTCACTTGTATGATGAATCAAGTTGTAGAGCAAGCTGAGGGCGAGAGGATAGCTGAAAAGGACGGAGCGCCGATATAAGATTCACTCACCCCTCTCTGTCTCGTTGACGGCGAGTGTCACCTGCTAAGCTCCTGCTCTCTGCTTCTCCTCCTTCTGCGTCAGATTCCGCCCCCAGACACGAGTGATGATGGACGACACCCGTGCTTGGACAAAACTGTTAGACAAGTCTGCCGCGACTACGCTGGCACAGTCGGCAGGACATGCTGAGGTCATGTCCAGATGAAGTTGAGCTTGACAATCAGCTGACCTGACGAGACGGCATGTTATTGACGCTAGGCCGCATAAAAACTGGACAAACGCCCCATCTAAGAGTACCTACAGGTAGGTACCGAGGAGGTACCTAGATACCTCTCCGTAAACACAGTTGTGTCATGTACTCCGCTGTGCCGTTCATTTTTGTGGCATTTTTCGTGGCATTCTGTGACGGTTTGTGGCATTGTTCTGTAACCGCCCCCAACCACTGAAAATCCATTCCCAATCCACCCCTCGCTGCATCTGACGAACGGCCGTAGCCGCATCTCCCTTCAGAATGGTCGCAGGGGTAGCAGGGCTCAGAGACACCTTTCTCCGCGCCAAGATGTTTGCCCGTTCGCTGCTAGGCGGTGACTCCACGCCAGAGTCTGCCGAGACACCACAAGACTCAACACCTCCAGACTCGACAGCACCCTCCGCAGTCACCACCATGGCCATGACCGAAACGCCCAAGGATTCGGCCGAGATGCTGTCCCAGGGCTCCCAGAATGGCCTCAAGCGAGCGAGCCCCCACGATGAAAAGGAGGGCGGGGGAGAGTGGCAGGTTGTATCGCGCCCGAGCAAGAAGTCTAAGAAGGTGCCTCGTCCGGGCAAGGGAAGCTACCCAGCGCTGGTCTTTTCGCCCAACGCTCGCCTCCAGTCCAAAATCAGTCTGAGCAATCTCCGCGACCTCATCACCTACATCTTTGCTGATGGCGCGGGCCCTCAATGGATCGGCGTCTCTCACCGACCGCAATTCCGAAAGATTGTGGCCATCATGGTGCCAGGCCTAGAGGAGGCCATGTTCAAGGCGGACGTGGATTTTCTGACCTACAACGACAGCAACAGCAACGACAGCGCCGACAGTGAAGACGAGGAAGAGCGTCGTCGGGCTGCGGCGTCACCCGATGACTACTACCCGCGCGCGCTGAAAAAGGAAAACCTACCGGACCCTTTGAAGCCCTTCGCAGACATGTTTGCGCACTTGTGGCCTGTAAAAACACCGGGAGACGATAGGCATGGCAAGATGCACTCGCCCATCGCCACCTTCTTGACAACGCCGACTCCCAAGGACAAGTCCAACAAGCAGGCTTCAGGCGTGAAGCCCGCCTCAGAGCCGCAAAGCTGGCGCAACGAACGGACGCCCATTACAGAGTTCTTGACTTCGGCCGATGAGCTCGCCGAGAATGGATACCTAGTGCACCCGGCGTTGCTTCCCGAGGGCGAGCAACGGGACAATTGTATCGTGCCTGAAGGATGGGTCTTCACCAAGGTGGACAAGATAGAGGACGGAACCGTGCCCGAGGGCGACATTGAAGCGGGCAGCGTCACAGCGGGCAGGAAAGTATTGGCACTCGACTGCGAAATGTGTCTCACAGGCGAAAACGAGCTGGCCCTCACACGCATCAGCATCGTGGATTGGAACGGCTGCGTGGTGCTAGATGAGCTCGTCAAGCCCACCAAGCCCATCACCGACTACGTCACGCGCTTCTCCGGCATCACCGAGGAGATGCTCGCCCCCGTCACCACGACACTCGCCGACGTGCAAGCCAAGCTGCTTGCGCTCCTCGACGCCCACACCATTCTCATTGGCCACTCCCTCGAGTCCGATACGAAAGCGCTGCAGCTCTCGCATCCCTTCATCGTCGACACCTCCATGCTGTACCCGCACCCACGCGGCCCGCCCCTCAAGTCATCTCTCAAGTACCTCGCGCAAAAGTACCTCGGGCGCGAGATCCAAAAGGGCGGCGCAGACGGCCACAACAGCATCGAAGACGCCAAGACATGTCTCGACCTTGTCAAGCAAAAGTGCGAAAAGGGCAAGCTCTGGGGCGCATCCGACGGCCAGGGCGAGAACCTCTTCCGCCGCCTCGCCCGCGCCGGCACCATGTACAAGGCCCAGGGCGGTGACGCAGCCCTCGGTGGCATCGAGACCGGCAAGACATCCGCCGCTGTTGATTGGGGTGACCCATCCAAGGGCCTCGGCGCCGGCGCAACCTACCAGCTCGGATGCTCCTCCGACCAGGACGTCGCGGACAATATCCTGCGCGCCGTCCACGGCGACTCAGATGGGCTGCATGTGAAAGGCTCGGGCGTCGACTTTGTATGGGCGCGTATGCGGGAGCTCGAAGCCCTCCAGGGCTGGTGGAACAAGAAGCGACTCGATACTCGGGACGCGGATGGTGCGCCGGCCCCAGCACAACGGCCTCTCCAGGATGTTCTTGCGGATCTCACGGCGCGTCTTGTCCGCATTCACGATGCGCTGCCTCCGTGTACGGCTTTGCTGGTGTATTCTGGCTCGGGGGATCCCCGCCGCATGGCCCAGCTGCAGCAGATGCATGCGCAGTTCAAGAAGGAGTATAACACGCCGGGAAAGAAGTGGGATCAACTCTCGGTGCAGTGGACTGATGTGGACGATCAGGCTTTAAAGAGGGCTGCGCAGAAGGCGAGGGCGGGTATTGCGTTTATGGGGGTGAAGTGAAGTGACCGGGGCTTCAACTTTCATGCCATTTGTATCTCCGCTTACTAACTGTTTACATATGCGATGTTTTCATGGAGATTTAGATCCAGGGCTTCATTGTTTGGCCCCCCCCCCCAAAAAAAAAAATGGTGGCGTTAGGGACAAGTTACAAAACGGCATGGTAGGGAAGGGAATGGGCATTCATGTTACCATGTACGTATAATTCGAGGTTGGGAATGCATGTCGAGAAGACGGTCTTTGTGCCGCATAGTGCATGGTTTTGTACATTCATCTTCAGAACGAAAAGGCTTTGTTCGCGCAAGAGGGACTACGGTAGCGGTACATTGTATCTATGTAGCATCATGAAGGACGTCTACTTTTTTTGCCGTCTCTGCGTCGCGCAAAAAGAAGATGACCCCGAGACGTACGAGGAGTCTGACACTCGGAGCATTGAAAGGCATCTCAGCAAAGCTCACAATGTTCATGAACCAGATCCATCATCAAAGACTAGACGGTCCTTGCCGAAGCGAGCTCTGGATCAACCAGACCTTCGCAGCTTTCTGGTCAAGAAACAAAAGACAGATGGCGCTCAGAAGGAGTCGGTCGCTCGAATGGAGTCAATCGACAGGCCTACTTTTCAGCGCCGTCTTGTCCAGTGGGCTACGAATGCGAATCCAGCGGTTGATATTCTCGAGCATAGCGAGCTACGTGACGTTTTTAATTTTCTTGATCCTTCCTTCGGTCAAGGAGCGTTCTGTGACACTTCACAAGACTCACTCTCTCGCTCTGTGTCTTTCGGGTGAGAATCTGCTGACGGCCGCGGATTGGAAAGCCCTCGACTGGTTTAATCACATTCTCTCCGTCTTTGACTAGCTGTCGTTTGAAAGAGGTCAGACAAGTATTTCCGGCCAAATTTCCCAAAAAAGGAGACACTCGGAGCCAATGCCTAAAGCTCTGGGAGGTCCTCCCTTCCTCTCAGTTCCTCCATGAAAGACTCGGCAAGGCAAGGACCGAGGCACTAGATCGGCCAGAGCCTAGTTACTACTCCTTACACACGTCAACGCTGCCTGGACCGAGATGAACAAGCACTACGCAAAACTCGATGAGACTCCCATCTTTTACGCAGCCACAGTTCTCCATCCTGGTATGCGATGGACGTTACTAACGAGCTGGAGTGTAGAAACGGAGGACTGGATCGGTCATGCTCGCCAACGTATCCAAACATTATGGGAAGAGGAGTATCGTGATCTTACAGTCCCGTGGGAGATTGCTCCCAGTCACCTTATTACAGTTAGGAGGCCGCCAAAGGATGGCAATTTTGAGAGATGGCTAAGACAGTGTAGACTGTAGTAAGTGGGCCGATGGTTTTTGTCGCAGGGAAATAAAGGGGTATACACCGCACATCGGAGTGGCCAGACGGCTGCGCCCATTCTTTTGTGCAACATTTTCCGCGTTTCATGGGCGACATCGCATTAGGAAACATGTATCCACACATACGTATGACCATTTCGCGTCGCATGCGGCCATCTATACCATGACGCTTTCAAAATAGGCATTGTTCGAGATGCCCCCGTAATCCTGAATCCTGGTTCCTTAGACCACAATGTCCCTTTCCGTCACACCTAGCTCAGAACATACACACACACCCAGCAACAAAGTCAACCTCCATCACACAACCATTGCAAACATGTTCCTCGCACTAGTGCGTACTTGCATCTGGTATAACTTATTAACTGTACTTGTACTGTTGTCTTACCAAGACTACCTACCTATACTAGCCATGGACATATCCCCCAAACGCTAGATTAGATGATTACCCCCCCCCCCCCCCCGAGTCCAAGTCTAGTCCCTCCAGCAAATGCAGCCCATGGTGCTACATGCCCCCAAAAAGTAAAGAAACGAATTCATTGAAACTCCACGCAACAGAAAGTCAAAGTCAAAGAAAGAGCAAGCATGCTAAGTATGTAGTGAAAGCGCTGTAAATATCAAGTCGCTAAGCTAAACCTTGCCTTGTACGCGAACTGCCTATGCGAATTGTTCGAGAGGCCGAGGGCCGGCTACCCGTGTCCGAACCCATTTCCTCGTCCCTTGTGTGATGCTGTCCCATGGTGCCCACGAGCTAGAAGATGAAAAAAATACCATTGTTTTTGAAACAGAAATGATGAATTAAGAGCTGATGAAACATGTTTTTGTGTAGAATGGCGGCTGGGTGAATAGTTGGCCGCCGAGGAAGGGCGTTTCGTGCTCGTTTTGGGGCATCCTTGAGGATGTGGCGTCAATTGCAGTGAAGGAGACGCTCTGGCTCATCCGAATGATCGTGCACGCCCTTGAGCTGCGGAACGACTCCTCGGATCAGAGCATACGCTTCTTGTTCCGTTTCGCGATTATCGGGCCTTCTCCTCAAAACCGTGTCGTATTCTTGAGGGGGACTAAGTAGACCAGTGCGTTACGTCTGCATGACTAACAGCACGCATGTCCGATATGCGCCAACTTCTTTCCTTCCCACGTGGAGTGACTGCGGGTCGCGGATCTTCCACGTCTAGTGTTGGATCGTGGATATTCCATACTTCGGTCTTCAACCGAAGTCAAAGCGGTCGCCGCCTTGATGCCACAACGTGGTCTGTACGTGGCCGCATATGTGTACGTATGTATCCCTCTCCTCCGTCTCGGCGCCGAAACATCACATCCACAATAGCCCCCGTTAGCAGCTCATCGCATCCGCTCAAACTCGCCCAGCCAAGCCAACCAAAAGTCAAATCAACTCAAGTATCCTTGAACACAGCAAACTCATCCACCAACTCCGCCGAACTTCCCAACAGATCCAATGGCGGCAACCTCGGCGGATCAACCCGATGAATCCCATGCTGCACCACCGTCCCATAACTAGCGGGCCTCTCCCCATCTCGCCCACCCCGTAAATCAACCTCCGTCAGGTCCCCAGGAAAATCCATCGACGACTTGGACGACGAGTGTTTCTGGGATGATGTCCGTTCAAACGGCAGCGCAGACGTCACTGACAAATGTGTCGCGTGGCCTCCATTCGACCATGAGCCATTATCGCCAGTGGAGTGCTCAGAAGGCGGCACCTGGGGTTGAAGAGGGGGTGCTGAAAAGGTAGATAGGCGGCGGAGATCCAGCGAGACCGCCGAGGCGGAGTGTCTCTTAGAACTCCTGCGCGGGATCTCGGGGGAGTTGAGGCCGAGGATGCTTCGTCCTCTTGGGAGGTTTGGTGGCGAGCCGTCTACTAGGCTGACAGAGTCTTCGGCGTCGGAATCGTCGGTGTCGGCGAGGAGATCATCCGGTTTGCGGGGGGGAGGGTTTGAAGAAGACTTTTCGGGGGTGGAGTCGCTGTCCTTGCTGTCCTTGCTGTCCTTGCTGACCTTGCTGTCCTTGCTGTCCTTGCTGTCCTTGCTGTCCTTGCTGTCATGATCGGCGTCATCAGCATCATCAGCATCATCGTCAGCATCGTCAGCATCGTCAGCATCGTCGGCATTTTCTTGGACGTCGTCGTCTTCATCATCCGAGTCGATTGGTCCATTTCTCAAAACACCCATGGCAACAGGGATGCCCTCTGGTGGTGTCTCGTCCCCAAACCCTCCATTTCGGACCATGTGTGGCGGCATTCTGGAGCTGCGGACGACCTCGAACCCCTTACTCTTCTCCTTGCTCTTTCCGCCAAACAAGTTTCTGAACCAACCTGTGGCTGTCGCGACTGGCCCGGTTGGATCGGCCGGGCCGGTCCCCAGCCGTCGTCCAGCGTTATCCGAGTTAAGTGCGGGGCCACGAACACCGTAGTAAAAGTCTACCTCTCGTGTTGCATAATCTGTATGGTTCACAGGCAGGCTGACCGCACCACCTCCTCCAGGGGCCGGTGTTGCCCCACGGGCTACCTCTTCCATGGCTGTTTCAGGGGCTTCTGTGGCGCCTGAATTGCCCTTGGCAGGTGCAGCTGTCGCGGCTGACGTCGAGTCGAGTCCCAAAGCATTGGATGAGGGGTTGTCCGAGTACGAAGAGTCCCTCAGCTGCGGATTCATCGGTGGTCGTCGAGGCGGTCGATAATACGGATCAGATGGCTCGACATGAACAGGCACCATCATCGAACGTCCTACTGTGGGCGACGCAATGAACGAAAAAGTGCTCGTCTCTCCTGGCGTGCCGGGCATATAAGAGCTATTGGAATCCTCATGGCGATGGCCCGCCGTGAAAACGTCGATGCTCTGGAAGCCCGAGCTGCTGCGGTGCTTGTTATGTGTTACCATGGCGGCGCCACCGTAGCCCACTGCCGACATGTATAATCCCCCACTGCCTGGTGCTAGATAGCCTGTCGGCCCCCCCTCCTCAGCATGTAACATGGCCATGGTGGAGAGCTGACTTCCCCTGGACGGCACTGTGCGCTGCGTCTCTCGCCGCGATAGCTCTCGCATACCAAAAATCTTGGTCAGACCTCCCCTCGTGAGCCCACCGGCATTGTCTCCTCCGGCGCCTAACAGGCGCGCCACGACTTCGACAATTGTTTGTAGGCCGTTGAGGAAGAACCCGAGAGCCAGTACGCCTCCGTGAATGAGCAGAATAGCGTACCCGATCCATCCTTTGGGCCCCTCAGTCACGCCTAAGCTGGGAACGAAAGCCACCATTAAAAGTACAATGATGAGGCGGAGAACCGAGAATAGCGTGTGGTATGCGTTCATCGAGGTAGGCGACTGGAACGGCTTGAAAGCGTGTAGGGTGAAGACTTGAATCACTTCGCAGATGGCAAGCAGAACAACCTGAGAGATGCCGCTTGCTTGGACGGCGCCGATGGCGACGCCTCGCACAAAATTGAGCAGAACGGGAATGAGTACAAAGGCGGCCGCTTCGTCGGAGTAAGTATTGTATAGAGGGCCGTATCGCAAAACAGTGGGCAGGTCGTCAAAAAGACACGCTTTGGGTCTTGTACGCACAATGAGCAGCAGTACGTAAATGGCAAAGCCCAGAAGCACGACCAGTGTCAAAGCAGCCAGAACAATAGCATAGGATGGAGCGTCAGCGGCTGCGACCAACTGGAAGCACGAGAGGGCCACGATAGGTATCAGCAGAAAGTTGAAGACGATGCGGATGATGTTTCCTATGCTGAACGGCAGATTTTTGGCGCGGAGGTCCTCCTCGGGAATCATTCGAATCTTTCGATAAAGCCATTGCACAAAGAACCCGGCTTGTGTCAGGACGAAAACGGCGGCAATGATGACACAGAGCCAGACCATCATACCAGCCCATATATCAGCACTCTCATACATGCCAACGAGCTGGCCAAGGGCGTGCAGGCCAAAGCCGTCGGGTGTGTCGGTGACGTATATGCCATCTTGCACGCTTTGCCACCCGGGGGACTGCGTGACAAAACTCTGGTTAAACATCAGCGCAGACCATCCGACCTGGCTCACAGCTGGTTGATAAAAGCCGGGGTAGCTGAGTGAAAGGGCACCGGACAAGGCGATAAACTGCAGATATTGCAAGCAATCGCCAAAGCCGGGTGTGACGAGTCGAAGCAAGTCTGCGTCTCGACCGTAGTTTGATGACCAATGAAAGATATTGGAGCTTCCCCATGGACTATAAATGCCAGCAAACGCAACCGCAAACCCAGCAAATAGAAGAACGATCAAAGGCATGACTTTGAGCACCCAGGCCAGATTTCCGAGGTCGGGCGTAATGACGGAGGAGACACAGCCTATGTTTGTGCCCTCGGCATTGCCAAAGATAATCAACATGGTGGCCGAAAAGGATGCAAAGGAGTAGGATGAGCGCATGTCGTTTGTGATATTCATAGACGGCAGGTCGTATATGGAGCTGTTGCAACGATGATGTTAGCATTTGAATGTATACACTCCCCATTCTCTATCTTGAAACATTTTGTCTCTCCAAACTCAACAGCACAGGGATGCTTCCATCCCCTGACCTGACTCTTATCCCTGTCGTTGTAACTGCAGAAAGCACTTACATATTTCCCGTCGTGTTGAACACTGGCGGCAGAGGACACGACCCATTGACCAGAGAATCGCCGCAAAAGAAACTGCGGTGACTCCAAGGCATATAGGAAAGCATGCTGATGGAGCTCTTGACTGTCGTGCCATTTTCAGAATTGTCCGAGTTGATAATCTTGCCATTGATTTTGTCGGGATTCGTCCAGTAGTCTTGGTCCTCGGGCTTCGGAAGCTGCACCCGCTGGAGAGACCCCGTGACATTTCCCCAGACTATGTATTGGAAGTTGTGCTTGTCGCTTTTGGTATCAAACTTGGCATCGGCTTCGACGGGAACCCATTGTATGAACGGCGGGTTCTGGTTCTGGAACGACTCGGGGAGACAATTTGTCGCTCGGATTCGCACAGCAGAGACGGGCGTGGAGACGAGAAGCGCGAAGAGAACGATGGTCATGAGCCTGCACAAAGTTTCTCCCGCTCGAACGGGCCTGAGTCGTCGATCCCTGCCCAAATTTTGTGTCGTCAAGTTTGGCGAAGCTGTCGCGCAAACAGGGCCAGCGGCCTGGCAGCAACATATGTCATGATGTGAGGAACTCGAGTTCGAAGAGGAGATGCCCAGTATTTTTCGACTCGAATGGTCGCCGCGTTTCTCGACATGTGAGATCGGCGATAGGGCTTCACGGCTCGACGAGACGAGGCCGCGGAGTCGGCACTTTCCAAAGTCCATCTTGCCAGCCATGCCGTTCAGCAGGTGGTGGTGTGACGTCTTTCCCATTCAGAAGCTGCCCATCTTGAGTGTGTTCTGGCCGTGAATGCTGGCAGACTGGTCGAACGGATGACGTCGAAGCTATGCACGAGGGCAAAGTTTCTGTCGCAAGTGCTGGCGTCGGTAGGGTAGCGGACCGCAGGCAGGCAGGGCAGCTCGACGGTTTTCTTTTTTAGGCGCTACAGAGCATGTAGACAGCCAGTCAGCCATGAGTAGATTTGACTCGACAAAATAGCACGGCCAGTCCACCAAGTTGTCGAGGTGGTCGTGGCCACTGTGGTTAGTTATGCGGTCGTTCCTGTGACGAATCTCCCTCCGCTTTTTGGAGTATGTATGTAATACTAATAAGGAGATATTAGCCGAGAAGTAGTGTCAACTATACTCCGTATTGGCCTGTCGATGACGATAGGAGAGACTGGAAACAGTCAGCCCAAAGACAACAAGCGAATTAGTCACTCCAGAGGAAAAAAGGAAGCCAGGCAAATGAACAGATAGGCTGCGCGGGATAAAACAGACCAAAAGGACGCCAACCATGACGGTGGATGAGGCGCAATGGAAGGATGGGCCGTGGCCTAAAGCTGAAAAGTGCATGTGGCTGGTGCATCTGATTGGAGGTGACGAGGGACCGAGTCCTTGAACCGGGCCGCTGCCCAAATGATGCTCACTCATCAGCAGTTAGCACTGCTCACCCATCCAAATGACCACACCGAGACCACGGTTTGGGGCTGTAGAAAACAAGCCACCCTCGTACATCGCACACATCGGGCGCATTGCACGTGCAGGGCCGAATCGCCCTCGCCCGTTGCCGATGTTCCAACTTCCAGCAAACAGCAGCCAAACGCCCCCCCCCACCCAGTGCCCCCTCCCATTGCGACACGGCCGCAGCGGTGCCGACTGCCGAGGCAGTGCGATCCACACGGCCCCCCCGCCCTGGCTGCAATTGGCCCCTCCCGTCCCGAGACCTCTGCAACGAAGACCGCACAACCGTCAGTCACGTCCATCACAGCACCGTGCTTCCTACCGATGCGCACGCACAGTGCACGTAATGCCGACCTCAGCGAACAGGGGCGAAAGGGGAGCGCCACGCGGCTGGGCTCAGTACCTACCCCTGCACTGCGAGGAATTGTATGTATGTACATGGGTACCTAGCACAGCCTGGTATGTATGTATGTACATAGGTACATACACTTACCCCTGCGAAGGGTCCAGACTCCAGGCTGTGCTGCGTACATACACACGTCTTCTAATTTTGACTTCATGCGGCATTTCGATTTGATACCTTTGAGTACGGCTACTCACGGCATGTAAAGCCAAATCGTCTGATATTCCCCAAATTCTGCCGTCCTTCTTGCTCCTGATTAGCTGTCTCTATTACTGGAAACTCTGAACTGACGCGTTCTGCCAGACGTGCCGTTCTTCATGTCGTCAATGCTCAAGCACGCCATCACTTCTCTGATGTTTCCTCCTGGTCGCACGACACCACGCACGCATGGATAGTACGAGCACACAAAAGCGTCGTGGGTATTGTCCAGAGAAAATCAGCCTTAGTCTTGTGTACATGCATGTACTCCGTACGTGGCTTTGACACCGCATATGTATCCCACGTTTTCTTCTCCATGCTGTCCTCGGCTCCAAAGAACACGCCCCTGCGCAGCGATGCCGGCTTGGGAACCCACGGCCAATCACAACTCTGGCTCCTCTTTGATTGTGAGCGACAACCGACCGACACGCTTACAACCATGAACCCCATCTCCAGACTTCGAGACACGGTATGCAACGACTCTGATCATGAATGGATGAGCTTCTTATACAAAGGTAGGTATGGAGTACGGAATACATACATGCATATACATGTATACCCAGCTAGCTCGGCATCAATACCCCACAGCACTTCGTGCACTAAGCCGGTTTTCGAGTAGATACGAGCTCATCATTAGGCTTAAGCTTCTAACTTGTCCGGGGTTACCCTCCCTCATCATCCTACATGTATTTCCTTCGCTTCCACTTCCATCTTCCTTTTGGATCGACGAGGGGGTACTATTTTTGCTCGTCTCCTCGACTTCCTCCTTTAGGTATGTACAACGGTTCCATGACACCATTCTCATGCCGACCCTCGAATGTCGGCAGACGACACAGCACGGCTGCACCGAGCCCTTGGAGAACCAATAGGCGGCGAATTTGGAATACCGTAGCAAACAAATGAGCACTGCGGATGGCATTGACTGTACCAACATGTCATTCTCCGTTGGAACTACATTTCGTAGTCGACTTGGCCTCGCATCTTGTTCTGTTGCATCCAGGAGTCAACACACCATCGCAGCCGTCTTTGAACAGATTGAACACCCCCAAGATTCGCACCCAATAGGCTAACTACGATGTCCCCTGGCAACTCATACTGGCCCACCTTTGCATGCTGGCTGGAAAGAAGTTCGATATCCTCATGCCCCATGCTGATGGTTGTGGCAAGGCGCTGTGTACTCACCTCGCGATCGGACTGAACAAATCGTCTGTCAGTTGGCTCCGGGTCAAAGGTACCACGACTTCTTGCGCTGATTCGCTCAAAGAAGCCAGCCTGGGATGGGCGGCTCCCATCAGCTTTTTGCAGGCCAGGCCACTCATCATCATTCGTCATTTGCCGATAAGTCGAGGGGATTCTGAATTCTACGTCTTCTGCCTGTCTGCTCATGACACCGCTGGCGGCTGCACTGAACATTTGCATGGGCGCTGGGGTTCGTGCAAGTGCGATTTGTGACACATGAGAGTAGATTTGCGGCCTACCTCCAAACTCTGGTGACGGTGTTGCTTTCTTCGTCGTCGGGAATTCTTCAAGTGCCTCTGCAAAGGGTGATGACTGCAAGGGCACCAAAGACTGCTTTTCCCTAGGCCGCTTGTCCGCAGGTCGGCCAAGTAGTGTCGGATAGTCTCTGTTGGCGAGTGTGTGGGTGACACCTTCGGATCTCCTGCCGCCACGAGACGATTTACCGATGCCCTCACTGCGCAACCACGGCACAGCAATTCGATCCTGATGGCCGGTCGAGTCTAAATCACGACTCCATAGCTCTTCACTTTGCCTGCCTGGCGAATGAGCGTCGGCAACAGCGGCAAGAGTGGCATGACGGTAGTCAGACCGATCTGCTATATTTGCTGGGGTGGGAGAGGCATCAAACAATCGTAAACGCGGTCTAAGTAGGGGACTATCACCGTCATTTCTGTGCCTGGGGTCAGAAGGCGGAGGCGTGAGAATCATCGGTGAGTGTCCGATGAAGGGCGCACCGATGGCGGCTTCTCGGCTGTCTTGGGCACCTCGAAGCGGCACAGGCGGCGGCTGAAACCTTATTCCTGACTCTCCAGGTCTTGGAAGGGGACGAGTACCATTGTTGGCATTGTTGGCCATCTGCGATGGGGGCGATACGATGGCAGACTCCCCGTTCATTGCCGTTCTCACAAGGTGTGGATCTCCAGATTCTACTTGTTCTGGACCATAATATATTTCTTCCTCTTTCATTCTGTTCAAAGCACTCGCCGTCAGTGGCTGCAACGGAACACGTTTCGGAGGATGAGAGTCGGGCGACTGTCTCTTATCCTTAGGTTCTTTTGTTTGTGCTGTTGTTGCCGTATCATCGCAGGCAATTTCGAAGTCTTGGTTGGAGACTGGATGGAAGTAGTGGCGAATACGGTCTTTTCGAACGGAATCATCTACTTGAACCGGAGATGGCCGTCGGGGTATCTCAACCTCGATGGTATCCAGGCTTGTACCATTAGGTGTTTCAGCATCCTCTTTAATACTCATATTGACAGTGAAAGATGTGTTCACAACGGCTCTGATTGTGAGGCGGCTGGAACTTCTGGAAGCTGAGGGCTCCTTTGAGTGATAAGGCTCTTTTTTTTCCTGGCCAACACTGTTTCGGTGACTTGCAATATGATTCTTGTTTTTGTCATTTTCATTCGTCTGGCGCGATATATCTGCCTCTGCGTTGTCCGTCTCTTGAGCTGGCTGGCATTTGGGTGATTCTTCGCACTGTGGCGTGACGCCACTCGTTTTGCATTTAGAAAGGAGAGGGGTAGGAGGTTGGCATCGTAGCTTCTGGACCCTTGACTTGCGGAAAATTGACTCCAATTTTCCTATAAAAGACTTCTCATCGGCAAGCAGTACCTCGTCCTTTCGAGCTGCGATATTGGGGTCATAGGTCATAGGAGGGCAGTGTATGCTCAGTTGCACGAACAAGTGTGTCGTGGACATTGACGAGAAATTGCTGGACTCCTTAATGTTCGTCACATGTGACTTTAAAATGTTGATAATCTTTTTGGAAATATGCCACGAGCTTGACATTGGCCGCCCATCTATCGATATAAATACGCCTTGTCTAGAGGTACTTGTCAAGGGCCGAAGGCCATAGTAGCCCGAGAAGATCCAGTCACCAGTAGACTTGGAAGACTGGCCTTCAGTATCTGGTACGGGGTACTCTGGTATTCTTTCGCTAATCTCTATACAGCTCTCCATAAGATTGGCTCCAAAGAGTTGCAAAATGGCCTCACGTCCGGATGCTCCGCTAGCCGGGGAGTACGACCATACTGGCTTCGAGTCGCCCACCACCTTGAGCGACCATTTTATGTGTGGCCTAGCGAGAGCATAAGCTTTCAGGATACTTTGAATTTTTGACATTGTCTTGCTCTTCTCTTTCAAAAGAGACTTTTGCCGCGGAAGCATGTTCTCGAAGAGCTGCGTCGCTACGACAGTAGTACCGACCGTGGCCGAAACAGGTCTTTTGGCCTGAACACCGCCGACCCCATGCATCAGTTCGATTCTCCAAGCAATTGGGTCTCTTGACTTCTTCGTAATGATGACAATGTTGGCCAGGGCATTAGCGCTTGCCAGGGCCTCCCCGCGGAAGCCCAGACTTTTGCCCCCAATGCTGGCCAGCTCTTCAAAAGCTCGAAGCTTGCTTGTGTGGGCTCGTCGGCCTAAGGAATTGAAGTCATCTATATCGATACCGCTTCCGTTATCTTTGACGGCGATCCGATCCAGTGTATTAGAGGATACTGTGATTTCGATGGCCGTCCCATTTGCATCGACGGCATTGTCAATGAGCTCCTTGATGAAATCGCAGGGAGAGATTAAATTCATAGAGCATCGCAATTGTTGAACAGTTGATGTTGGTAAAGGTTGGATAGACATGGTGTAAGATTTTGCCACACATAGTCATGAAGACGGCGACAGTAAGATCTAAAAAAAACAGCTGTCGACAACCTGAGAATGTCAAGATGTCAATACAATGATCATAATATAAAGAATAATGAATCGATTATGAGGAATATCCTCTTTTGATACCCTTTAAAACCTGGGCCGCAATGCTCCTTCCTCTATTATATTGGAAGATGCGAGGCAGGAGCCATACAGCAGCCGCGGGATAGCCGTGGCTGCCAATCATTCCTGGCCACTATGATGTTTCAGCGCCACCACAATTTGACTCGTAAAGCGACAGAACAGAATGTGAATCACAAAATTGCCACAAAGATACCCAACCCAATCTTGTGATCAGGTTCAGATGGTTCTCCAAACTCAATAAATTTCCACCGCTCATGACTTACACGGCCTACACACATACAGCTCACCTGATTGGCCGCCGCCCCTAAAGCTTCTCCTTCACATTCCCAACCCCACCATCCTTTTATGCGACCGAGCAACAACCCCGCCAAAGCTTCCCCTTGAGGCTTGCGCCCGTGACAAGCTTTTGCTTTCGCGTCCCCATTCCGCCCGGCTATTGTAATTCGTTGCGTCAAAAACCTCTCCTCGCTCCTCATTGTTCGGCATCGCATCTCGTACCTCGCATCAATTAGCACACAGTCCATACACAACAGCCTATACAGCATGTCTCTCAAAGGCCCGACCCCGCAACAGCACGATGGCTCCGGCCTCCGCATCGCCATCGTCCATGCGCGGTGGAACCAGTCCGTCATAGAGCCCCTCGTCGTCGGGGCCAAGGAGAAGCTCCTAGCCAGCGGCGTCAAGGAGGCCAACATTGCGGTGCAGTCTTGTCCTGGAGCATGGGAACTTCCCTTTTCTGCCCAGCGGTGCGTCACTGTCTTTCTTACTTGAAAAGGGGGGAGTATATCTCATGTTTACTGTCATGGGAATGCATCATTCTGCGCAGTGAGGAAACGCCGGGATAGGAAAACACGCAGAGCGAAGAAAACTAATGATATACCAATGCCGGTCCTCTGTCTAGCCTTTTGTCCGCCTCACAAGTCCAGTCGAGCTCCTCGAGTGGCCCCTCAGCAACAGATCTCCTCGGAGGAGACTCGTCCACTACGGACCTCACTTCTCTGGCCAGCGGCGTGGCCTCGGGCGCCTTTGACGCCATCATCGCGGTGGGAGTCTTGATCAAGGGCGAGACGATGCACTTTGAGTACATTTCCGACGCCGTGTCCCAGGGCCTGATGCGGGTGCAGCTTGACACGGGGGTGCCTGTTATTTTCGGCGTCCTGACCGTGCTAACTGAGGAGCAGGCCCTGGCACGCGCCGGCATGGGCAAGGACGGCAAAGGCCACAACCACGGAGAGGACTGGGGACAGGCGGCCGTGGAGATGGGTGTCAAGAGAAGGGAATGGACTGCGGGTAGGATTGAGGGGTAGCAATAGGCGGATGTATTGCTGTGGACTGAGCAAAAAGTACGTCCGGCATGGCGGTGGTAGATAGAATGCACGCCAGTCAGCGCGGCAATGCCCGTGGGGACATTACCAGCAAGGCACATTGTTGGGTAATGGAGTGGATAGATGGATAATGGATTGGATTCTCTGGCCCTGTACGGAATTTTTCATAGGAACGAATAGATGAAGCGAATCAACTATACACAAGATGATGTAGATACGAGAATCAGATACAGAAGGAAGCCTTTCAGACACAAAAGACACAACTCTTCTTGTTTATAGGTTTTCTCCAGTTCTCATGGCCTGCCCGCTACAGCATAACTCTGACGGGCCCGGGCTAGTCTGTTCCCTCACAAGTTCACAACCTCGTGGTCAGCCCGTCGATATGAACCTCGTGTTTCGAGTCATCGAACCGGATGTTTCCCATATCTTTACTTGTTGGAACAGAGGACTCACTGACACAGTAGTTGCGTTACTTGCTTTGTATGTCGCGATCCCAGACTATGTACAGCCAGGGAGAATAAATATGTCGACCTGTGTTGAGTATGTCTAATTGAAGGGCAATTGCCATGGCAGCGGTAACGATAACGTGAAGAGGTGAAACAGACAGACGCCCGTGAGACAGGTAGGTGACTATATTGACACAAGCACGAAGGAGCAGGACGTATTAACTACAGCTGCAATCGGCAACGATACGAACACCAGCACAAAAGAGCATGGTGTACATCAGACCGCATCCAGCGATCCGGCAGCCAGCAGTTCAAGACCTACAATGCACCGTTCCTAGTAGTCTTAGACGTATGTATTAACTCATACCTATTAACCCCTCATCCCTCATCCTATAACTATACCACCCCACCTATCCTATTCAACGCACTCATAACAGGTACCCAACATCCCCTAAGTTTACTATCGCGCCCATTGCAATCCAATTCAATCCAATCTAACCCATGTACTGCTTGCTAGACCACCAAAAAAACAAAAAAAAACAAGATTTTAAATGAGAAAGATATATATAACCCCTCCCTTTCCCTCTCAATATATGCCGCCGCCAGCAAACAAGAAGAGTATTAAACCAAGAACAATTCAATCGCAGGAATAATAAAATAACAAGCGATTCCCACTTCTTGTCTGAGCGCTTCTGCTCCAGGATGACGGCGTAAAAATGTGATGAAAGCGGTATAGATGCGTATAAGAAGAGCGCAGGGTGTAGATGAGATATACGTAACTGTGTGAGAGAGATGTAGATGCACATATATGACAAGAAAGATAAGTATGTAGCGAAAGGGGATGCTG